>JAUZNJ010081115.1:0-23989 GCA_034780135.1 Jordanella pulchra | reverse complement strand
AAATGTCTTCATTTCATGAAGGATTTTATGGGGGAGGGTGTTACGGTCACTGACCTCTAGGGGCTCTCTCTTTTTGACAGACCTCTGTGTTTTCTCCGTTTCAGCTCTGCCTGATTGCTGCAGGTGAAGTGTGTTGGGGCTCGTCAGCCGCCATAGATAAGCAGCAAGCTGGAGATGCCAGTCTCTCTCTCCTTTTGTGTGACCTGGGCCATGAGCTGTGACTCTGCTTGAGAGCTGTGTGTGTATAAGGGGTATAAGGGGGTGTTTTGTTTATTGTTTTGGCCTTGGAGACCCTGAAGTCTAAAGCTCCCCTGTGTTTTCTTTTCTCCTATAGTATTTGTTATCTGGATTGTAAAATAAATTATACTTGTGTTACTCAACTGTTCGGATTACTTTTTTATTTTATGTTAAAGCCCAGTGCCAGAATTTACTTTAGGAATTTTAGGGTGGGGTTGTAACAAATATATTAAAAAATGTTAAAAATCCTACAACGTACAGTTTTGACAAAAAAACTGAAACACACTTAGTTTAAGTAGTAGCTTTTTATCATCTGTGTTTGAAGGGATTTATACTTCTTGGCATTCTTTTCCCTTGTTCCAAACCAAGTCACTGTGGCAGATGAGAAAGCTGGCATGAGAAGTGTGCACCTGCTATTAGAAGCAACTTGGGGCTCCATGTCTTACCCAAGGACACTTCTGCATATGGAAAGGAGATGCTGGGGATTTTACCAGCAGCTACAAAGTCTGCTTTACCACCTGAGCCACACTTACAGAGGAGAATAAAAGCTGTCTGCAGTGAGCAGTACTAATAGCTAATGTTTGGTATCAAGTAGAAAAGAAAAACAAAACAAAAAAGTTTACATTTAAAAAATATTTGTTTGTATAAAAAAAATATATGCGCATTTAATGAGTTATGGGTGTAGGATTAATACAGTTTGATTCAAGAAATGCAAAACCAAGAACAAATGTAGACTGTTTTGCTGTGTAAAAGTCTGGTTGTGAAAAACAAAACCTGTCTTTCATGGAATGGAAGGAGGAAAGTCGTTTTTTAAAAGGAAGCAACAAGAATTTAAGGTAGCTGCTTACCACAGGCTATGCAGGTTACATATTAAGAGTCAAATATGGTGAACACTAACTGGAGATTACTCTGAAAAAAATGACCACTCCAGGTAGCAATATTTGGTCCAGATCTTATTTATTTTCCACAGCTGATAGAGAAGCTGGTGGTATTAGATTAGAAAGATTCAACTCTAAACTGTTTGGGCAAATGTAAAAAAAAAAAAACATGAAATCAGTTGTGATCTAGGATTGAATGAGAAATTAATACTGGGTGCAAAAGTGGTGCTGACCAACTGATTTAAAAGAATTATGAAGTTTTACATTTAAATTATCAACTTGTCACAATGCAGTGTTTGGAACAGGGGGATGGATTTATACAGCGCGTCCAAAAGGCAGCCGCAATTTGCAACAGCACTGTGCATAGTTGGCAGGTATGATTGCTATGATGAGAAGATAACAGCAGAGAAGAAGATAAAGGACCTTCTATGTACATGTGAAACTAAAAAAAGAAAAAAAAATCAGGACTTTTTGTCTATGGGATGACTTGAAGCAAAAACTAAGAGTAGCTTCTGGCATCTGGATCATTCTAACTGTTGCAAACAGTCAAGGTCATTGTTATATTTTCTGAAAGCAATGCCATTCAAAAACATCCACCCAATCATCTATCCAAAAATCAGCAGATACATAAAAATGTTTTAAAAATCTGACTGTCTTTTTTGCTCAAAAAGTACACATGACAAATGTTTGACCCTCTAGCAGAAGTTCTCTCACCTCCTGAAAAAATAAAAACAAAAAACGTTTTATTCTGTTTACTCTTACCAGCGATCATCATTCCAAATGCTTAACTTGAACAAGAACGACAGGTGAAAGCAGCTGCTGCAAATGATGCATTCGCAGCCACACAGCTGAGTAAACAGCAGCAACGCGATAGCAACATATAGAGAGAGAAGCTATTCATTTCATAATATACCAACACGTTTTAACAACTTCATATTTATCAGGGCTGCAGCTTGTTAAATAAAGTATAATATATATTTTTAAAAGAAAAAGTTTGTAAGATACTTTTCCACTTGATCTGATTATTTTGAATAAAAGTAAGCCAACGCATGGACTACCTTAAAAGAATCATCAAAAACAATAAAAATACTCTGGGTGATGACCCTAACTTGACCGGTATGGAGAAATGATCCATCCTTACTGCTGCAATGAGTTTTTCCAAACAAAACAGCCCCTAATTCATCCCAGAGCTCAAGATAGATGATGTCTCTGATATTCTCAATGCTGATAGTCCAAATACGTTGAAGCACATTCTCTCCCTCCTGTCTCTCAATGCAACTATATGCTTCCCTTTTGCCACAACAGCCGCAAACATTTTTACGTGTAAGTTTCACCTGACTTTCATGATGTTCAGTATCGACCAAACAATGAATTCTGGAGAGATCCAGGTCAACTTTTTGTTCACTTAGCTTAAAAGTGTGTTTAATAAATCAAAAATGGACAATCCTTAGCTAAGCTGTGTTTGTGTTTACTTTGAAGAGTCTGCAAATGATACGTACGTGAAGACCATCACAAAGAACACCTTTATGTGCGGACTAGGACTCCCTGGAACTTTCAAATACACATCCTGAGGCTCTCCTGGAACCTAGATGCAAACAGCAATAGAGAGACATGTTAAACTGGAGGAGTGGACGGATTAAGAGAGCAATGACATGTTTGTCTCATCTATGGCACAATCTCAAGATAGAAACATGGTTAAAATCCAAGCCTGGGGAATTGCAAAGAAAAAAACAACTTCTCTTTACATCCAAGCACCACTGCAAGGGCTACCGAGGGATTCTTCTAGTTAGAAGAGAAAAATGCAGGAAAATGATGTCTCACCAGCATCCGTGTCTGGCAGATGATATTAGGGTCACTGCAGCGCACAGAAATATGAGTCCAGAAATTTGGGTCCTCAGCTGGTTGACACACAAACAACAAAAACAAAACAGTTTTTTTTTACTTCATGAGAATGACTAGGAAAATCTTCCATTGATTACTGTAGATTATATAAATAGACATTTCATTTGCTCATTTTCATCCTCTCCTTTAGTCCTTCAGATACAATGTACATTAAATTTAATGGCTGTGAAATAAACAAATACATTGATCTCAAGTAGATCTGCATTGCATCTAGTCAGTGGAGCATAAAAGCGCTTCCGGCTGTGGTTCAGGTAGTGATAAATGGCAGCGGGGTGTCAAGGTAAACCCGGACAACCTGTTGGGTCCTGCCATGGCGGCAGGCGGATGGCTTTCTTAAGGAAAGAAAGTTCTGGATGGTAAAGTCGGAAAGTCTGGTCCACAACGTGGGGTGTTGGCTGCACATTCACTTGGCAGATGGCCATCGGCTTTCCATCTTCTGCTCTAAATGTTACCTGTGGGGGGAAAGATGATATGTCAACAGTATGCTTACAGTTAAATTGAATTTAGTTTAGAAAAAACTAAAGGAAGTGAATGACTTCTTCTTTTGCTGTGGAAGGCTTTAAAAACAAACACAAGGTAATCTGCATGTTTTTAGGCTAAACAATGTATCTGTATTTTTAATATCCTGTCACACTAATACTTATAGTAGTAATAGGCCATGATGTTAAGCTGTTCCCGGCACCCCTATGCACACTCATGTCATTGCAAACCAAGCACAAATTGACTGTTTATTACATTACAACAAATCCTTTACATTCTCAACTGTTTTTCAGCGCATCCCTTAGGAGATAGTCCCTGCAGAAATGTGTACATGCAAGTCATGGAGTTATGGTGAGTTCCACTTATTATCAAGAGTATTTCATCATGGATGCATTCAAACGCTTGTGTGGAAAATGGCACAGACCCCAGTTTCTGTGCATGAGGCTCCTATAAGGATTATAATTTAGTACAGTAGCAAACTGAGTGAGTGAAACCGGTATGGACCAGAAACAGAAATAATCAGCTTCAGGACCAACGAGTTGTTTAGTTTACCTGAATATTATCTCATTATTTATCAGTTTCTATGAGAGCCATTAACAAAACTGGGTCTCTTAAGATGTTCAGAACAAAATCCTTTCTAATTCCTTACTTTTATGAAATAGATTGTTGCATCTATTTCCTAAGGAAGTCAACTCATAACAATACTAAATTATTAAAAAGGCAACAATCTGAGAATCTCTGCCTCTCTATATGTGCTACCATAACATAATAAGCATGATGTACACTAGAATACAAATTAGCTAGTATCTGATTATCTAAATCTCCAATGGCCATGGGAGAATGCTTTGAAGACAGCTGCACAGGGCAGCCAGCATTATGAGCATTAATCAGGATGTGTCAAATAAAGACTAAAGTACAAGTTTTATGAGAACTTTAAACCTAATTAACTTTTTTATTTGCATTCCTCAAACATGCATTCTTTTCACAAAAAAATAAACAAATTAATAATATGATGACCCGAAGTATTTGATTATTTCATAAAAAAGAAAAAATAAACAGAACTAAGAAGGAAAATGCTTTTTCCAGAGCAATGTAACATCATTTATAATGAGTGTTTGAAGTTAAATGTGGGCGGGAACAAAAAAGAATAATAATCTGGATTTCTTCCAGTATAACTGGGGTGATGTATTTTCCCCCAGCAGTCTGAGCTGCTAAACAAAATTCAAACTGAAGTAACCCTGAACAAAGTGTCAAGAATGCATTTTATTCCTATGACTCAATCCATCAAGGTCACTTCAACCTTTCTCCAGAGTACATTGAAGCTTTTCTTAGGGTTCTTTTTGCAGTTAAATGTAGGCTAGACTTGGATGTTTACTTGCACAGTTTTTTTGGGGTTTCTGAAACCTCAACTTGACCTCTTCCTTTAACTTAGGTCCTAATTAAACTGCAAAATGATGAGACAAGAATCTGAAGAGGATCCTTGATAACCTTCTCTTCCTTTCAGAACATCAATTAGGTGAATTTACAGGGAGCTAAGGAGCTTCTTAGAGAAGCTGATGGATCCTAAACTGGGATTCCACTTAAGAGGCTTTTAGAAAGCTTATTGAAAGTTGCGTCAGTGGTGAAGAAGACAGGTGAGAAAAAAGCTAATTGCCACTGAAATATTTACATAGGTCTTCACAAAACTTGAATGTTCTTAAATGTAGCTTGTGATTCTCTCGTTATGTTTATGCAGCTTAAAAAAAGACCAAAAATATTCTTAGCAGTGAAAATAGAAAGACTAATAGGGGAACTTATCCTGTCCTGTAAGTTAACCTCCAACAATTTGCTCACTGAACGCAGAGCAGCTGTCCGAACTGTGGCTGTGTCAGCTCTGCGGCCACATGCTGACCTACAGTTGTGACCTATATCTTCTTCTGGTGATGTTTGCTGACTGACAGAGGAGCCAAAGCTGGCACACTGACAGCTCCGCTGTTGGGACTTGTCAGTTTTAGCGGGATACAGATTTTATCCAGACCTGACCTCTCTGACCTGTTGACATTATATATTTTTTTTCTAATATTTTTTATTCTTTTTTTTGTTTTTGCTCAGAGCTGCAGTTCTGACCAACAGAGAAAATACACAACCAAAGTTTGTGAAGGGTAAATATGACAGACTGAGGAATATTCATCAGTCTGTTTAAATATGATCACTTCAAACTACTGCAAATGAACATCGGGAGGAACATGTTGTAACGCAGGTTGGTGAGAGATCTTAGAGATGCTGTTTGTAGAAGATCAAAGCTCAAGTCTGCAGATATTTTGCCCATTTCTGTGTTTGTAAGGAATCAGGAGAAACATGTCAACATTTAGTCAACAGCTGCGGCAGAAAAGACAGCGGATTTAAACTCTTATGGCTAACAATGACACATTTACAACCATCTCTCTGTTCTTTGAACATGTAAACTATTAACAGTTGCAGAACAGCATATTTTGAGGTTAATTTAAAAAACAGTCCCCTGCAAAGGCATTGCTAACCCTTACACAAACATCGAATTTAATTTGTTTTATTGGGATTTTTTAGCGACCAACATAAAATGTAATATAAAGGGGAAGAAAAGGTATTTAAGGCTTTAGAAATCAGAAACATGCATGAAGTGTTTAAATTCAGCAAGTTTCAATAACCCAAAATAGAAAATCTGTGCAACCCACGCTTTAAAAGTCACCTGATAAAAACATAAAATCAACCTGTGGGTAAATTATTCTCAGCAAAAATCCAGCTTTTTTGTAAAAGTCTCTAAGGGTTATTTAAGCACAGTTTGCTGCAGTTTGTCACATCACTGCAGCAAAATATGGTTTAACAAAGCAAACACTCATACGTACAAAATGCTTATAAATATTATGATAAATAATGCATTAATTCCTTTTAATTTTAAATTAATGCTGTGATGAAACAAAATTTGCAAATATTCAAATGGTAGAAATGCCTCGCAAGGCACTTTATCCAAAGTAAAATGAATATAGGAATAACCAAAGTCTCGACATAAGAATTTAAAATATAAGATTAGCTACAAATACTGGACAGGAACTAGGGAATTTATAATAATACAAGTTTTCTGTATTGTTGGGCTAGTATTATTTTAGTTAATAGTTGTCACTTCAAACTTTATATGATTCTTTTTTGTGTGTTTTTGGAGAAAAGGAGAAGGTAAGAGATGGCAGTCCTCAGAGAGATGCCTATGGATTCGTGTGTATGCAAGATAGAGAAGTTTGGGATGGAGTATCAGATTAACCTAACAACACTTCATATCCAGGCTCCGTACTTCAGCTTGTGTTTAGACATCTTATTATACTGTACTTTGTTGTCTCTAATCCAGAAATACCTTATGTAACATAAAGGTATATCGTTTCTCTTTGCAGCTTAAAAAACTTTTTTCTGAGATGAAAGGTTTTGGATAAAAGTATTTTCATAACAGAAAACAAAATCCACACAGCAGATAATGAGGCAAATATCTGCAGATGGAGATAAAAAATGGTGCAAGATCCAAAGAATATTGTACAGGGCGTAAAGGGACACTGTGTACCTTGATCATTTTGGCATTGATAATGTTGGACAGATTCTTCTTGGCCATTTGGGAACCTTTGCTTGTCGACAGAAAACTCGGTCCCTGCAAGAATTTGATAAAATCATCAACTGTTATTACAAATAAGCGTTTACATTTGAGCACAGATTTACACACATGAAATGCAATATTTAGACAAACTGCTAGAAAACTGGAAATGATAAGAAAAACAGCATATGAGTTAAAGTCTGAAGCCACCAATGATCCACAGAGGGTTAGACAACAGCTCAGGGTGACACGTCTTTCAACCAAACGCTTGACAAGAAATAAAATAAAAACCAAAGCTTCTTTTAAATAAAGCAGCTGTGATTAATAAACTCTGAGATGTGGTGGGATTTTACTGAAGTCTTATTCTAACTCAACATTTGCATATTTCATAAAATGTGACTATATTTGAATCAGTTTGATAAAAAAAAAAAAAAAAGGTGTTCCTCTGAGTTTTCTCAATTGGCAGCGGAACATTGAGGGGTCTCTGTTTTATGCAGTAAGAGACATAAATGGAGAAAACGTGTTTTTAAACTTCGACTTAAGATTAAACCGATATATAAAACAGGGATAAAAAAAATTTTAAAAAACAGAGAAAAAATCTTATCGAAATCACTTTCTTAACTGGCTTTTACCTGGACAGCTATGATGTGGTTGCATAGGAAGCTCTGGTACTTCAGGGGGATGTGGATGCTTTCTTTGGGCCGGAGATAAACCTTGGGACCAGGAGCTCCTTCTTCCATGTGAAACATGTTCTCCTCCAGTGGGGTAGTGGTCTTCGTTAGCGCTTTGAAGTAACGCCACTCCTCTGTGTCCGTGATGACACTGGATGAAAGGATCAAAGGACAGAAATGCGATCAAAGAAACATTTACATATTTAAAAAAAAAAACATTCTGGAAATGTGACTTACGCACATTCAGCCTAAAAAAAGTTTATATACGAGTGTGTGTGTGTGTGTGTATATGTATATAGTAAAATAATGCTGCAAGACATTTTGTAAGACAGAGATAAACTGATTTATCTTCCTATAGAAAATGAGTGGGATGGCAGAGGAACATCTGCTTCATCTTCAGAATATCCCTTGTTTAAAAAGCCTAAAGACCATAAAAGCAGCTGTTATATATATAAAATAAAAACGTACAAAAGGCTGATATCTCTCACTTAACAGCAAATATTTGAACATTTCTTTTTACATAAATTTGTTATACATTGATAAGAAAATTGACATTTAAAACAAAGAAGCATGACCTGGTATTGAGGAGCCATGAAAGTCTAATGTACAGCAGGTTAGACTAGTGGCTCAGTTGTGCTTTACTTGTGTTTCTTTTAAAAAAGCTACTGTGGGGGATGAGCCTGATGCTGAACTATAAACTGCAAATCTAACTGTCTTTAAATGATTCCACCAAACGTCAAAACTTTAAAAAAAATATTTGAAATTGGCCTTTGCTTAGTAAATATAGTACAATGCTTATTTTGCTTAGAAAAATTAAACCTAATATGATGGACACTAACAACAAGCTAACTAGAAAATGGTAAAATAACTGCTTGATATAATTCACACAGAACTAAATATGTATAAGTAAATAGTAAACCTTATCATTAAAAAACAAAAAACAAAATTGAGTATAATAATTTACAAACGTACTTTTTAAAGAGTTTTATTAACTATAAAAAGTGACGCAAACAACATAAAAATAATATTTCCACAAAATTCCACATTTTACAGAAAACTAATAGATCCGTTTTATTTAGATATTAACTGGATCTAGGGTGTCCAAAGTGCATCTTGATGAACCTTTAAGTATTCGGGCACTATAACTACACAAGTGCATTCAGATTAGACCCATGATAAAAATGGGGAATTTCTTTTTTTCCAAAAATTCAAAGCCCTTCAAAAAATTTTAAATTTACCTCCCTAATTTTAAAATTTGAGTAAACAACAAATCTGTCATTGCTAAACAATTTTAACTTTTTTTTTTTTTTTAACTGTAATAAACATCTAGTAGATTTTTTTTCAAATGCAGAAATGTTCGATACCATTCATTTATTTTGGAGAAGCAAAGAAAGGCATCTCTTTAGTTAAAGTTTTTCTTGGCTTAAAAAGTGGAAAAGAAGAGTCAACAGAATTAACAAAGACTCCCTGACAGGAGTGGAAATGTTTTTAGAAAAACTGAGCAGAAACCCCATTGCCTCCAATTTAAGTCTTTTTTTAAGTCAACTTTATATTTAGAATATTGTTATATTCTGGATCTACAGATTTACAAAACCATGAAAGTCAGATGACTCTTAGTAAAACTGCAATGTTATGTCTTCAGTTTTTTATTGAGCAGGAAAGATTGAAGAGAGTTTTTTTTCTTACAATTTTTGCCTGCATTGTAAATTGTTTGGATGCTTAGGAAAAAAGATCAAACCTTCACTATTCATGATACAAAACAAATAGGCTATATAAATAGTTAAAGCAAATCAGGCTTTAAATTATTTACAAATCAACAACACAAATCTTGATATTAATAAGTCAAAACAAATGTAGAGTAATGTTTTAGAATTACCATATTCATTCTTATCAAATAGTGCTTAAGTTTAAAAACAATGTAGTTTTGGCAACATTTCCATTCTAAGAAGTTCCTTTCTAAAAACAAGCTTAACTGTGTAGAGGTTTGAATTCATATAAAAAAGAGAGACAAGAGTGGCTTAAATTCTAATCATTATTGTTTTTTTTTAACACAGCGGATTTAAACTCTTATGGCTAACAATGAAAAATTTACAACCATCTCTCTATTCTTTGAACATGTAAACTATTAACAGTTGCAGAACAGCATATTTTGAGGTTAATTTAAAAAACAGTCCCCTGCAAAGGCATTGCTAACCCTTACACAAACATCGAATTTAATTTGTTTTATTGGGATTTTTTAGCGACCAACATAAAATGTAATATAAAGGGGAAGAAAAGGTATTTAAGGCTTTAGAAATCAGAAACATGCATGAAGTGTTTAAATTCAGCAAGTTTCAATAACCCAAAATAGAAAATCTGTGCAACCCACGCTTTAAAAGTCACCTGATAAAAACATAAAATCAACCTGTGGGTAAATTATTCTCAGCAAAAATCCAGCTTTTTTGTAAAAGTCTCTAAGGGTTATTTAAGCACAGTTTGCTGCAGTTTGTCACATCACTGCAGCAAAATATGGTTTAACAAAGCAAACACTCATACATACAATATACTTATAAATATTATGATAAATAATGCATTATTTTCTTTCAACTTTAAAATTATGCTGTGATGAAACAAAATTTGCAAATATTCAAATGGTAGAAATGCCTTGCAAGGCACTTTATCCAAAGTAAAATGAATATAGGAATAACTAGACTCTCAACCAAAGATTGTAAAATATAAGATTAGCTACAAATACTGGACAGGAACTAAGGAATTTATTATAATACAAGTTTTCTGTATTGTTGGGCTAGTATTATTTTAGTTAATAGTTGTCACTTCAAACTTTATATGATTCTTTTTTGTGTGTTTTTGGAGAAAAGGAGAAGGTAAGAGATGGCAGTCCTCAGAGAGATGCCTATGGATTCGTGTGTATGCAAGATAGAGAAGTTTGGGATGGAGTATCAGATTAAATTTTACACACAACAACAACAAATCTTGATATTAATAAGTCAAAACAAATGTAGAGTAATGTTTTAGAATTACCAGATTCATTCTTATCACATAGTGCTTAAGTTTAAAAACAATAGAATTTTGGCAAAATTTCCATTTTAAGAATTTCCTTTCTAAAAACAAGCTTAACTGTGTAGGGGTTTGCATTCATATAAAAAAGAGAGACAAAAGAGAGGATTACATTCTAATCATTAATGTTTTTTGTAAGTATTTGATTATTTGTTGATACCAGAATCATGTTGTAATACTGTGACCCTGTCAGGCATAAAATGAAGTAAGTACAGACAGTGTAAGGACCTATTAAAGAAAATCTAATGGAAATAAGAGCTGTGTTCGCCTACACCCATTGGGTAACAATTGTGTTAGTTGACTAGACTATTTCTCATTGATTTGTGTGAATTGTTGGATATAAAAATAATAGATGAAATAAACAGAACCAAACTTAGAGTTGTAAACCTTTATGAAAAGTCTGTAAAAGAAAACAGAGAACAACATGGATGTGGCAGCATCATTGCACGTGATTACTTTGTTTTTCCTCAACAGAAACCGATAAACACATTTCCTAGGAGACTTATTGCTGCAGTCAGGAGGGTAGAAAATGTGAAAACACTCACCATATTTGTGAAAGAACCAAACTTAGAAAATAAAGTCTAATGTTCCTTTCACTTCAAAAAAGTAAACTACTTTGTGTTGCTTTCAAGAGTTAAATCCTAACAAGAAAAAAAAAGGAAATTTGTGTTTGTACTATCTTGATGTAAAAAGCAGAAGATTTAATAAAATGATGCTCATCCTTTTTTATCATACATAATCTCCTGCAATGAAGGTAATGAACTGTTTCATATACTGTGAAATTACCCACTTGAGAGGCTTGTTGAAATTTACAACTTTCTATTTCTATAGGAGTGAAGAACATCATAAGCAAGCGACTGATCCGTGGTTCACTGGAGCTGGTGCTCCGTGTATGAAGACTATTGCCTTCAAAACAACAGTCCCTGGGTTTGAGTCTAAGCCCCTGGCCTTTAACTCCACGTCTTCCCCTTCTTTCTATGCTTCTCTAGTCAAGCTACTGATAAATAAAGGGTGCTAGTTTTATAACAACTTGACAATAAACACCATCTGGTGTCTAACCAGTGCACTGTCATGAGTAAAATTTCAACAAACCCCTGAACCAAGAAGCTACACATTGGTGTGTGTTAACATGGTGACAGCGGGTATGAAAAAAGGTATAAAGAGGTCAGAAAGAGCCCCGACTTTCTCCACTAATAAATGGATTTCCAGGGAATGGCGGCCAGAATGCGATAACCCATTCCAACAGACGGAAAGTCTTATCTCTCCTCCTTCTTTTCTCTTTATATGCAAAAGATTTCACACACAAATGCATTCAGGGAACGGCTGCCTTAGACTTCAAAGGTTTGAAACCACGGGAGTGGAGAGGGGAATTGCTCTCAATAGGAGACCTGGAGTTGTTAAATTTTTTAGAGCTCCATCTTGCCAACATTAGGTAAAGATGCTAAAATCAATTCTATGATATTTATGTGGATATTCCCACTATGAGGTTTAAATAAATCATTTTGCCCTTGGCTAAGGCAACAAAGAGTTTGTTGCACCTGTGTGTTTTTTGTTACGCACTGTTGGCCGGTTAATTTCTAAATAAAAGAAAAACAGCAAAGTATGAGAGACCAAAAACTAAAGAAGAAGATAGAAAAACAGATTTGAAAACAGGAAAGCGATGGTAGCATTGAAAGAGAGCAGCATAGCTCAGAGGAAACACACAGCCTCTTGGCCATCAGTCTCTTTGCCTGGAAAAGTGTAAAATCCTAAGAAAATTGATAGCAACAGGTAGCCAATGTGTCCTCTACATCAAGAGCAGCCTCTAGGCTGGAAAACAACTGCCGACATCAAAGCTATAGCTAGCTTAGCCTTTCAATAAATACTCCGTCTTCAAAGACCATTGCTGGAATTGTGGGTGAGGGTCAGCCCTTTTTTCTTGTTTGTTTCTGTGGAAAAGAGACCTGACCTGCAGCTCCCTCTGGGTTCTCAAGAAAGCTGCTTGTCAAACATTGGCTGAAATATTGATGAGGAAGTGACAATGGAGCAAATTCTTACCAAGCTGCTGCTCATGTAGTGCAACACAGATATCATAGATAGTTTGACTTCCCCTCTGAGAGAGAGAATATAACAACAGAAATAAGGATCAAGGAATTTAACTGTGTTACACAGTTAGGACCAATATGCCTGAAAACATTTCTGGTGCTGTATGAGGTTTACAAAAACCTTTAGGTTGCCAGCACTTATAAAACTGTAGAAGATCTTAACATTTTAAATGCGGTTTAACAATGTATTACAGATAATAAAAAAAAGAACCGGTTTCCATAAATATTGGAGGACGGTTGTGTTGTGGTTGTGTGTGATTGTGATAAAGATTTAGTTTACTACACCCTTGGGTCATTAAGGACAAAAAGGTAATTTCCAAAAGCCTTTGAAAACTGCATTGCAGTCATAAATAAACACATAAGCTGTTAGATCAAAATGATAAGTGAGAACTAGAATGACTACTAGAGGGCTCAAGGATCAACATACTGCAAGAGTTAGGAAAGACATAGAAAATGTTTACACAATCATTCTCGTTTTCATCCTTTCTCATTATCTATAATTAAACTCACTCTGTCCATAATAACATGAATCCCTGCCATTCTGAATGTTTATAAAGTAGAGGTGCTTTTTAAAGCATAGTGTTTGTGTGCATGTGCATATTATTGAGTTTCAAAGTAAATACTGCCAACTATTGGTTGTGTTAGGGACATTACACCACTGGCATTTTTATGAGTGTTGTGTGTACAGATTGCAATTAAAATGCTGTCATTTACTCATTCTGGAACTTGGTAAAGGTGAAAGCATTTGGTGTAAACTGTCACACTGCCTCATCAAGAAATAAATAAACAAAGAGGGTGCTAAGTCAGTGAGAGGACAGATAGTGGGATTGATGACTCTCAATTAGAGTAGGCCCAGTGGTCGAGCTAATGCTATAATGATTTATCCATGGTGCGCTGTTGCCTTTGTTGATCAACCTGATATATGTTAATCCAAAGCTCAGGCATGATCAGAATCTAAAACAAAAGCCTCTACGAAAAGGGGATTAACAATGATGCTACATGAAAAGAAACGGGCACGGCATGGATAGCAGGAAAGAACGATCCACAAACATCAGGAATAATGGCTGCTGTGTTTGGATTAAAGGGGATTTCTTTCTAGGCATTTCACCAGCATTATAGATGCATCTGTGTCAAGGACATGTTTGTGTTACTGAAGACAAAAGAATCTTCTTTGGCTTTTATTTTGGGCCTATTGTGCATCTATGAGTAATGAGCAAAACGTTAAAACTTAACAGCATATCAAAACATAAATGATCTCCTTTATCAGTGTTGACACAAACATTTAAAATTCACCCCCCATATAATCAGCTTCTATTTTAGATGATCTATCTGGAGGATCTAAAGTTACATAATTATTTGCAATTCTCTTGTCCACAAGTACAAAGTCGTAGGTAGGTTTTGGCTAATACTGTGCGGCCCCACTGTCAAAACGTCAGCTGCATCAGGACTCTCTCTGTGAGTTTTTGAGCTCTGGTGTAACATTCTAAGATTTGGCTTCTAAGCAGACTCTGCCTCAGGGAATTGCCCACGGTTCATAGTTTCATGACAAGTAGGACCCAGAGGCAAGAGATAAAATAAAAAAAAAATCACACAGAAAGCAACGTTTTCCCAACAAGTCTATGTTTAGACATGTTTTTCTGTGTGTTTTTTCTCAAAGTAGTACACATGGATATGATTTGGTCATGTTTGCCTGGTAAAGTGTCCTTGAGATTACATTTGTTTTAATGTAGCTGCTCTTTGAAGCGGTCTTTGTTGTACTCATCCTAAAGACATCTTACAGATTCAACAACACAATGCAAGTGAATGTCTACTGATACTACAACTAGCTGGGTTTCCTTAGATAGAAAACTGTTAAGAAATCTGCCTGTATGACTTGATTAAATAGTCTCTGTAAAGAGCAACAAGATTATGTGAATTGGTGCTTCATAAATAAACTAACCTGAACAGAATTAAATTAACAGGCAGTTACATTATGGTGGTACCCTAATCATGGACCTCGGTGTCATTCAACATCTACAGTAGTATGATGAAAAGGGTGGTGACGTTTTTAAAAATAGCTGAATAGTTAAATTGTCAATTCAACAACCAACTTTTCAGTGAGGTGTGAGGACACAACATTAACCCTCGATACAGATCACAAATAGGTTCCTGAGCTTTAACATCACATCAAACACGTGGAAACACATTCCAAAAGTGTGAACACAGCTTCACGTGGGAGCATGGCTTGTTACGATCTAACAACAGGAAACACAAATGGCACAAAAACCACATGTTCACACCTCGTGTGTTAGATTGGAGACCCACCAATATATATTTACAACATCCTTCCAGCTTAAAAGAGATAACACATATTAAGCAAAGATGGGAAACCGGTTTCACTGATGAAAAAAGTACGACTGAGGTAACAAGAAAAACAGTTGGTTAAAAAGTCAAACCTAATAGACACAAAAAATCTTTGTAAATCATTTACACACTAAACACCTAAAATATTTAATAGGACATAATCAATAGATGAAGTATAAAAAACAGATAATAAAATATTAAAAATGGAATATCAGTGAAATCTGTGTATGAAAAAAAGTGAAATGAGGTACCAAACATGTGATCTTAGAAGTGATCTCTAATGGCATCGCACTAAAGAGAGGGGAAAATAATCCAGTTATGTTAAACTAAGTTTGAAGTTTCCCGTTAGGTTCCTCAAACATTTCTAAAAGCATTTCAGATATGTTCCTTGGTGGTACACAAAAAATGCTATTTAAATTCTTACGGGAAAGAAAATATTTAAAAATAACCAAATCTAGGCTTGCAAAACTCTTCTAAGTCAACTTCACTGTAGTGTGAATAATCACAGTTTGAAATAAAGACAGCATGTTCATCAGATGAGAGCAGGAGGGCACCACAGTGGTTATACGTGCAGAAGATACTGAAGAATCACTATCCTATGCTGTGCAACAGTTGTAGGATATTCAAGTGCAGGGTTAACTTGTCCTGTGGGGTTTTTTATACTTGTCAAATTATTTGAGAATGTGCCTGTGACAGCTGTCCCTACTGACACACAAACCTAAATGTTAGTAAGTTTGTTATCCCTAACATTAGTTTACATATTGATTGATGAATAGTTTAGATTTTTCTTTAAAATTATTATTAGCCTGATTTCTTTGCTAACTATATGAAGTGCACACATTTAGTTAACTTCATCAGTTCTTTGTGTTTTTTGTTAAACACAACAAATTATTTTCTTCTTTTGAGTTAGCACTTTCCTTAGGAGCTGCTGCTGGAAACAGAGAAGAGCTCCAGCTAATTATTATCCTTATATCGCTCTCAAACCTCCTCAGTGGTTTGCTCCATTTGTTAGCAAAGGGGAGAGGGAATTTGGTCTGTAGTTTAATTTGACAATTTCTTTAAATTTTGTTCCTTTTGGAAGTTAGTTTAGTTCTAATATTTATTTAGAAGTAAACTAACACATTTAGTAATGTGTTGACCTATATTTGTTTAAGTTGTGTGTGTTAAAGTAACCCCTTGTGTGTCTGATCAACCACTATTTAAGTTCCCCTCATGTCTTGTTTGTTTGGTCAGTTTTGTGCTTGAGGTTTTTGTGTCATTATCTGAGTTGTAGTTTATTATGTTGACCTCAGTTTTGGGCCCAGATTAATTAATTAATTTTGCTCTCTGGCCGGTCTGTGTAAAACCCTCACAGTCCCCTTTGTGAGTTTTCGCAGATAAAAATGAGCTTAAAAATCTAAAATTTTGTTTCAATGAATCACTGTACAGTCTTGAATAAGAAACCTCAATAAACACTTAGCAGAGAACATTAAAAGTTTTTGTGTAACTTTGCCTCTCGGACTCCTTTGGAAAAGAGGCTTTTAATCTCAATTGGATTTTTTTTTCCTGGTTAAAAAAAGATAAAATATATACATATTTTTTTGTTTGGTAAACAGGTCTTTCCATAACAGCAATTCATTTGACAATAACCATAAAGGCTTTTTGGTGTTGTGAGATCTCGCTCTGTAGCTATTGAAAAACCACGTTCTTGCTGTCTGGAGAAAGGTACCTGAGCTCTGAGTCATCAGTGTGGATGGTGACCGTCTGAGGGACGTTAAAGGGATTCTTCAGAACAAACTCCATGTACTCAGCAGAGCCCAGGCTAGCATAGAGAAGGTGCTGGGTGGTGATGGCCTGGCTCAGCATGTTAGCTATTCCCTCTGCTTTGCTGTACTCATCGCTGGGTTGATGTCTGCTCATTAAACAAGCTGCTGGTTTGAGATCCTGAAAGAAAAAAGACTATTAAATGTTTGACAGTAGTATCATGTTATACAAAATGATAGTCATCACCCAGAGACAGTTTCTAGCGCTGCTTTATGATCAGTTTTGATCTGCTGTGTTCTTGTGCAACAGATCATAAGTTTGGTCCTCTCAGTGCTGAGTGTTCAGGTAATGGTTTTGGAGAGTTAAATGTCATCATAACAGCTAGAAACAAAAGGCAAAGTGAAGCCCGTAAAACTCAGGTTGCACTATATCAATAATTTTCTCTGTGACCTTTCAGCGACTATTTCAAGACATATTTTAACACTTGACTGCCTCTTATCTGATTGAACTCTCTCTGCAGAACAGGAGGAAGCTGGGATGAATGTTTTGCAAACGGGTCAGCTTAGTGCTACAGACTTTCCATCTGAGTCAAGAGTCTAAGACAAAAAATATGCTCATAATCTCTTGGAAACCAATTTGTTTTTTTGTTTTTTTATCCCACAAATTCAACATTTACTAAGCAAAAGAGCAGAAGTATGTAAAGTTGCTTAAAAACAAGACATTTTACAACATTTTAATAAATCAGAAGAAAAACAAAAAGAAACTTATCTAAAACAGTATAAAAAATATGCATTTGAATATAATAACAGAGTCATGAATAATAAAGTGACTATAGGGTTATTCATAAAATCTAAAATTAGGAAAACTTTACAAAAACCAAAAAAATGTGCTCTAATACATATTTTTCTTTTGTAACTACACTGTGGTAAAGAGAAAGAAACATTAAAACATTTCAAATGTGAAAGATAAATATTCTTTAAGGAACATGAACCCTTAATGAACAATGAGGCGTGTAATATTGGTTAATTTTCTATGATATGATAGAGCAGGAAGGCCTTTTAGTGCCATCTAACATTATATTCGGGAGGTCCTTTGCCTGGTTTAAAGCTCAAATTCATGTTACATTCGATATAGTGCCATACAGTTCCTATCATAAAAGTCTATGTTTCAATTTTATCAAACTGACCAGAGAGATTCATGTTAAAAAATATTTATAAAATAACTTATCAAATGTTTGAGTGTTTTACAAATTCCTTCTGCTCTATGTGTTACGAAAAGTGGAGTTCCTTACAGATATAAACACACAGACAAATAAACAAGCACAACACACTGCATGACTGGTTTCTGGTCTCAGCTATTAGGTCATTTATTAAATGTAGTGTTTAAAAACCACTAAAATATTCCATATATTTTAAATCTAATAACTTTCAGTTTGGAGTGAGCATAGGCTTTAGCCAGCTATAAGGAACAGTTCATTTGGTGCTGCCCCCTACAGGTTTTACAGCACCAGCCTCCTACATGTTTCCATCAGCAGCTTGGAAAGTCCAGGAATCCAATGAAAACATAAGTAACCATCACCGTTATTAAGATAATGATTTTTGGAAATACAGTTGAAATTAGGTTGTTAGACCTGCAGCTGTGTTAAGCAGGAGAATACCGGCTAGTTAACACTAGCCTAGAGCTAGGTTATTAATTGTTATTCACAAAAAATTGCATTCTGTGCGATAAAGAAAACTTTTCTTAATTTTATGAGTTTTGCTCTAGTCTTCCACCTCTTATTTAATATAACAGATATTTTAAATTAATATATAGTTTTAGCTAAACGTGACCTTGTGTGACTTGTGCACTAATATGTATTCAAATCCTGATTTTTTCTATTTAATTTAGCTAAAACAGAATTTTTGAAAAATGATCATGATTTTAATACAGAGCTGATTGCCATTGTTACTAGAGTGACTATTAGTTAGGTTTTTGCTGTTTCTCAGCTTTACAGAGAAGCACATAACTAAAAATCGGAGTGCAAATTCTGACATTACCTTAGCATCAGCTGCTCTGCTATTTTGTTTAGCCTCCAGTTGACGCACCGCAGCCATGTAGTCCAGCTTCCGCCGCCTGCTGTCGCTGTTCAGGTTTTGGGTTTCAGTGCTGATGTCATGAGCTGCGATCCGATACAACTGCATCCGATCTCCATCCAGCCTGTGTGCAGTGTTTGTTGCTGCCAAGTAAGAACACGCTGCAATGATGAATTAATTCATTGGGAAAAATTTAATCTGTTCTCATTTTCAGTGTTAAAAAGAATTTTAAACAAAGATGAAACTGTAGTGTTATTTAAAACAAATTTGTTTCCTCAAATTCTTAAGTTTGTAGCAATAATGGTTAGTAATAGAGTCTACATTTTAGCATTGGGCAAATGAAACTAGACTCATAAATCAGAAGAAAAAGGGAGCAGGGCAGAAAAGTAAGAAGAAAAGCAGTCGGTACATCAGCAAATGGTTTAATAAAGACAGGATGGAAAAAACATAGATGTAAAGTGGGCTTTTATTTAGGCCCTTCAGAAACATTACCTCCTGTGTTTGTTGTACACCAGACATTAGACCCTTTCTAATTTTCCCATGCACTCATCAGTTTTCTACAGCTCTCTGGGAGCATCTCTTGTGCATTAACCCAGTTCAGTTTTGTTTTGTACAACTTGTAGAATAAACTTTTTAAAGCTCTATCATTTGCTTGTGCTTTGTGCATTTCTTTATGCCACATCCTCTGCGTGTATCCGCTCAGTGAGCCTTAAAGCCTTTCTGTCGTATCACAAATGACAACTGTGATGAATTAAAGTTGTTTACCCATATTCTGCTTTCTGTGAACTCCTGGTTTACTGTTTTGCCAAACAATTTAAGGCAATTTTAAAGAAAACTTTTAAAACATCTCACTATACAAAATTCAAACTGGATGAGTTAAAACAAACTGGTTATAAATATTTAACACATGATTTGAGATGTTCCCAGAAAGGTTGCAGTTTTAATCAGCTGGCATGTTTGAAATAAAAACGGGCTTTGTGATTGGTAATTTGAACAAGAAAAAGGCACAACAAATCAAACATGTTCGTTATTCTCCCAGAAAATGGATTGTTGTTTGTTTATTTCATCTTGTTTGTGTTATTATTTTTGGATTTTGTGCCTTTCTGGTATCCGTAAGGGATCATACATGTTTAATGCCCACATTACTCAACTGTAAATGTTGAAAGTAACTTTAAAGTTAGTAGCTTTAAAATCAAAGTATAAAGGCGATATTATATATTATGCATACCAAGTGTTTCCATTAATTTCACTTTGATTACTGAACCTGCAAATATGGCTACCTGGCTGTCAGGGTGAATAGCTAAAAGAAGTATTTACTGCCCTTGCTTTTACTTCTAAAGAATTATCATGAGTAAATTTACTGCATGGTTTAATAAGATGAAAACAAAAGAAGACAGAGCATTCTGCTCTGAAGTGCATAGAGTCTGGAAATCGCTTCTTTTGAACTTAAAGTCAAATGATTCTCCTGTCTACTTAAAAAATAAAACATTTAAAACATAATAATTCTCCTTTTCTATATAATTTGTTCTTGTTTTTATACATCCTCTTGCGAGGCATTTTGTGATTTTTATATCTCAAAAGATGCTTTAAAATGAACATTTATTTACTTTAAAACCTCCTAAGCAGCTGACAGATTTACTTTTATAACAAAGGCATACTCATACTTTATAAGTCCATGCTCAACTTATATATTGCCTAGACCTTGTTAGCATCTGACTTGAAGGTCCCGCGGAAGTGAAAATAAAGCAAATTATTCTGGGCTGGAGTAAATTATAGCCAATAAAATATCCTCTGCCCAAAAAACTAGATGTTTACATACAAAACTTATTTTTCCTGTAACGAAAGAAATAAACATAAACTAGTCTTGGTTACATATGTAGCAAGTTTGGTGTTTATCTAACAAGCAGCTGAGAAGTTATAGATGTTTGGATTGAAAAAAGTCCAAGCAGAGTGAGCTGCTGCAGGATCTCCTACCGTGTGATATTGACTGCTTTCAGAAGCCTACTTTACTTGCACCGGTTAGGTAAAGCAGCAGTTTTATTTTTTATGATTAAATGCACCTCAAGCTTGACTAAGCCTGTTCGTTGTTTCCATCTACTGCTTCAGTTTGTAGTGGATTTTCCATTGGCATCTAAATATCCTCCCTCACCTTAAGAAAAACATATAGATCACAATTTTTGGTTAAAACTGCCCTTTTAGAGTTAAAGCAACATGTTTGTCGCATGGTTAATATGTCCAGGGTGTAATCCAGAAACACAAGACTGAACAGAAAAAAAAACGTGTATATAGAAAATTAAACGACAGACTAAACAATTTAAAACTAATAAATGAGCACTGCTACTTTTATGAACTTAATTTATCCTGATTTAATTTGGGGTTTCATAAAACTTTCCCTGTGAAGTATATTTTTAGGGCGCCTGCTTCCAAATAAACCCTTTGATGTCTGCTATTCTTCTCTGATTTCCCCTCCTTGTATGACTCCTTATTCTTAGACATTTTTCCAAGTCTCATTATCAAAGCGGTATCAGGCTGGGAGCCAGTGGGCTAACCCGATAGTGTCTGGCTATCCTTCACAGCCACAGGCAGGAAGAAGTGGGGCAGAAGAGTGACACACACTCACACACGCACACACACCCACACACGACCAACCCAGTGGTGTGTAGCTTTGTTGCACATTCTGTCTTACTGTTATGAATGGGCTCCAGTAAAAGAAATTAGGTACACTGTATGCTTAACAGGCACAGTGAGGTGGAGGGAAGAATGTAGAGGAGACAAAAAGTGAGCAGGCTGCAGTGGGGAAGATATGTAAGAAACTTAGAAAAAAGTACACAGCCTGTGTTTGTATGGCAAGAGGTGTGAGTAACTGATTGCCGCAGTCTGTAAAGTGAAACTATTTGTAAATATTATTTTAGACATAAAATCTGACCTGCATTCAACTTTGAAATGCATATCGGTTTATTGGTGCTTTGGTTACAGCGAGAAATAACAAATCTTCTCTGCAGGCCAATCTGCAATTCTATACCTGCCAGACACACTTTGTATCACCCTCGGCAATTATACGCCTGTTTTATATGTCTTATGTGACGCCTCTAACTGGGAGTGTGTGAGTTTCTGAAATAGTTAAAATTCAGGGCAAATTTACCAACAGCAAACCAGTTGACTGATGATGGCTCGCTTAATTGAGGGAAAAATTGGTTTCCCCCCTGTGTGTCTGTGTGCCTTTGCTAAGGCTATGCTTGTGCACACATACATACACACACAGTCAAAAAACACAAACAGGATTGTGGCTAACCACTAGAGACGCCTCTGCAAGCTCAATTAGCCTGAAAATTGAGTGGTTCGGTGGTGCAGCCAGCAGAAAGAATGTGAAATGTATCTGGGTGAGCTGATCAAGGCGGCAGCAGCATGGTCAGCGCCCAAATAAAAGATATTAATTCCTCTGTGCCTGGGCTTCCACTCAAACAAGGACTCAGAAACACACCGACAGCTGACTGGAGAAGCTCAACTGTGAACCGATCTTAATCAGACTCTGATTACGTGTTAGTACTCTCTTAAGTCCAGAAATAATATAATAAATAAATAAATGTTAGCATAATTTCATTCTAAAAACTGAGAAATATTATATATATATTTTTTTTTTTACTACATATTATTATGAATTATTTTTTTGACTACATATTAAAAACAAGTTGAGGAAACAGTTGATTATAACAAACAACACATGTGAGACAGCCTTTAAAATGAACACAACTGAACTATGTTCTTAAGTTATACCATTAAGTTGGAGGACGTTTCTAGGTGACAGAGGTCCACCTTTAAAGCCACTGGTGACTTGACTAGGTTTGATTATGTGAGAATGCGATGAAATCCCGTCCATTTCTCTCTTCTTGCTACGGTCAACTGGACATCCTGAAAGAAAATAAATAATGAATTTATGTGAGTGATGCAACTCGTTCAAATGATAAATAAACCTTTAAAGAAAACACAGATGTATTTTTTAACTTAATTTTGTAACTAAGAATGGACCACTTTTAAATGGGCGATAAATAAAAAAGGATTTCTGTGGCATTGACAGCCTGCTTTTAGTTAAAACTCCCAGGATCAAAGCATCACAGTTAACTGTGTGTGACAGAGCTGTTTCATGGTTTGATAGTCAATCTTACTTAAAGGAAAACTTACACTTATAAGTTGTTCTACATAATTAGACAGGTCTCGATGGAATATGCATATGAAAAACGACCATTTTAACAATTGAAAATGGGCAATAATGGCAAGATTTAGAAGAGTTTTAATATGTAGTAATAGCCTGAAAAGTCCAAGGAGCAAAAGAAAGACCTGATAGGGCAATTGTAAAAATAGGAGAACATACAAATTAAAAGTAGAATTACATAAACTTAAGCAAAAAATAAGTGCTCAAGCTGTATGCTTGATAATCATTCACAAGATTAGGAATTACAAAGATGCTTTTGAGCTATAAAACAAAAACAATACAACACGTGCCTATAATAATCTCAGAAATATGCAAAAAATGTTTCAGAATAACAACTTTATTACAAATAAATAACATGCTCCACTGGAATTACTTTGGCTTAATTAATAAATAAATGTCTTATTAGAGGAATAGTTTGGATACAAATACTAAAATTAGTTTCCATCATTGATATAGGTATGTAATATGACACATTTAACATTTTACTCAGCCACTCATAATAATATTGTGAGAGATGGTAATATTGGAGCTAAATTAACACTATATAGCCATGCACTAGTACATACTATTGCTCATACGGTTTCTTTCTCTAAACAAGCAATTATCCATATACATGCACTTATTTATCCATCAAACGGATGTTAAGCAGAAATAAAGGCCTATGTTTCAAGGATAATTACGCTTAATGCACATAAACCCACACAAGGCCACCGCTATATATAG
>JAUZNJ010081104.1:0-23991 GCA_034780135.1 Jordanella pulchra | reverse complement strand
TATATATAAAATGCTTGTATGTATATAAATTATGGAAAATCTGTAACACACACAAACTAATTGTTTTGAAATATCACTAAGCTAGTTTGTGGTATGATTTCCCACTGACACACAGCTGAATTAAATTCCTAAATTAGTTACATCCAGGCTACATATGCATAATTCTGATCAGATCTGTATATTTAACTGTACACTGAAAAAAAACACAATATTTAATCGTTTTCAGAAAGCCTGATGTGTGTTGTTTGGCTTTTGAGTCTCTCCAACCCCTACCAGTCGCCTCACATACCCAGAGCTGACACCCAGTATGGATAAAGCTCTTTAGTCAGAAGTGCATCCTCTGCTTGGGATAAGAAACTCTTCAGGGTGTCCGTTACATCTTCTAACTGATGTTCCTTCTTCCTCAGCTTCACATTGCGGGCATCACGAGTGAACTCCTCCAGGAGGAGGGACACACGAGCAGGGTCCCCAGGAGTCTGGTAGACCCCCGTTTGGCACAAACCTGTATGAAGAATGTGGTGATTTATTACTGAGTACTCATTTTATTTTAATCTAGCTGCATATAATGACATTTAAAGAAATATAAAAGTGTTGGTGTAAGATATCTTTGCCTTTTAAGTTATTTTAAAGTTCCATGAGCCAGTTTTACATATTCCAAGCTCTTATAAAGTGTCACACATCTTAGTTTAACACAGGGTTTGGTGCATACTATGCTTTACAAAGGGGTGATGTTACAAACACATACTTCAGTGGAAACACTGAAGATAAATTGATAGACCAACACAACATAGTGTGGATTTTTCAAGTGGCAGGAAAAGTATTCTGTACATAATTTTTAGTGCTGCATTCCTTCATATTCAGTCTCCTTTTATATTACTACTACTAAGTCATCTTATAAATGAATATATGTATAATGTACAACACATTAGTGACAGTATTACGCATCAGTAATTATTCACTTCATAGTCGCAAAGATCCATTGTTAATATGAAAACAAAATATATCTTAACTTTTTAGGTGACATGCCAAATACCTTTACTGGAAGTAAACAAACAGGAGGTAAATGAACACTTAATGTCACCCTGAGCACACATCATTTTGTTAAAACATGGTGATGGCAGGATTATGCTGCGGGCAAAAACTTGAGAAAATGGTGGATTTCTAAACTTTTCAGCAAAACAACTTCAGTGGTACTGTTAAGACAAGGGGTCTGCAACTTTTAAACTCCAATCCAACTAATAAAACTCAAAAATCACAACACCTGTTTTTAAAGAGAGAAAATCAAATAACTTATACTTAATAAATATCTGCAAAAAATGTTTTTCATTTTTTTAAAATGATCACCATGACATTTCAAATTTTAAGATTCAAAATGTAAAGAACAACTTCGTAAAAAAAACAAAAGCAATAACAAAAAAAACATCCTTTTTCAAACAAAAACATTTTTCTGTCATACTTAGTGTCAATGTATTTTGGAAATTTGACGCACTTTGTCACAAGAGAAAATCCTAACAAGCACACTAACCAGCATTTGCTAGTGTATCTCTATTTCCAAAGATAAGCTGGTCCTTCATAAATTTTAGCCAAAGTGATAAAGAACAATGTTTGAGTGTCTAAAGAGCCAAACCTTTGATTTAAACTAAAGCCTAATCATTATTATGGCCTAATGAAAGTCAAGGATCAAATCAAATTGAGGATCATCTGAAAATTACTATTCAAAATATTGTCTCATTTCAGTCTTACTAAGTTGGACTGAACTCCAAAGCAGATATGGGCAAACACTTTAGGCTCTAAAAGCACAAAGCAGGTAGAGGTGCAATATACTGTAAAAAAGACTTTCAAATGCAAATGCAATAAAATGTGGTGAAAATATTGAATCTGGTAAAGATTGTTATGCAAAGCAAACTTTTTAGATTTTCATTTGAATGATCTTAAAAAAAAAAAAAATGTCCTCTTGTTTTATAACTAGATACAAAACAAAATTAAGTTTGTGGTTGTAAAATGTAAAAGTGCTGAATGGGTTATAAACACGTTTGCATATAACTGTGTATTTTGTAAAGGGCAGTCCCCCATTGAGAGGAAAGTGAAAACTGAATCCTAAATTAAAATGCAAATGGAGGGGACATAATGTCACAACATTTTAACAAATAACAATTTAAAAATCTGTTTGTTCGATGAATCAGCTTTTCAAGAGAGAAAAATGATTTTTTTTCTTCAGAACTAACTTTTCTAAACCCCAGGTTTTCAGTTAAACGTTGCAACTCACCGTACTGAGTGACAAAAGCAATGCAGCTGTCAACTATAATAGGGACGCCATTTTTGGTCAGCTGCTGGTCACCAAGGGCCCTGCCATCTGTGCCTGCAGCCAAGGTGATTATTGAGTGCCACAGAGAAAAGTCCATCCTGTTGAAGCCGTGGATGTAAAGCGTTCTGCTGAAAAAATGATATTATGAGCTGAAAGTATGACTGAAGCTCACCTAATGGTTACATGTTTAGAAAAAAGCATTTTTGAATCATTTGAAAAAACAACAGGCGAGATTAAAAGAATCCAAACGAGCTTCTACTGAACACACATCAATAAACAAGTGGCGCCTTCCCATGAGGTTTTGATCAAAAACACACAAACAAATAGCAATTAGCGGCGTCGGGATGAAGTCTTGTTGCATTATTCTAAAAAGGAATCAGAAATTTTTAGCTTTGACATCTTAGTCCACTTACTATGTGGCATGTCTTTCATTATCACAGAGGGCTACAGTTGATGAAGTGAATTTGGAATAACTAGAGAAAAATATAAAGTCAAAGCAAACAATGTAGACTTATACATATCCTGTTGGTGTAGAAAAAAGACAACACTAATCACAGATTACTTTGTTTTTTACAAAAAAAACCTACCTTCCGCTTTCTACCAACAGAAGGACTTGGATCTTGTCTTCACCCTCAGTATGTGTGGAGACAGCTGCATAAAGGGTAGCAGAGAAAATATGTCATTTGTAGTTGCATGATTATTATAAAAGCAATGATAAACCTGATGGATGATGCATTACAGTGCTATTACTAAGGAATTGTTTTGGATCTATACTTTTTTATATTTACAAAAGTCCTCATCTGATGTAAAGTCGACACCAATTAAACATACAACTTTTTTACAGTGTTGTTGTTTTTTACTTTAAAGTTGTAAAAGATCTTAAATATTTTAACAAAGATATTACAGATTTAGATGTCACATCAATAACAAGGAATAATATCATATTCTTAATTAGTTCATGTTATACTAAAGTAACAAGGACTTAGCAGAAAAAAACTGCATGAAATGCACAAAAACAAGTCTGAAGATATTCAAGAGGTGGATTATGGGATTCCAATTATATACCAAGATGTTGAAAAACAAACATTTTTCTCTTGATTTTTAGTAGAATACTAATATGATTACTAGATAAAAGAGCCCAACCTTCACCTTTTAATGAAAGTTTTACTTCTGTAGGTTTGAGCACCAGCCAATTAAAAAATCATGACTCCAAGGGAAGACCACACTCCCCACCAACAAATCTACAACTACCTCCCTCCAAACACCTGCACTTAAGATCACTGGTGAAGATATAAATAAGCTTTCTCTGCTGACCCACTGTACCCCCACCTTCATAGACTTCTTTAGAAAACTTCTGAAGCCCTATAAAGGGTTCATTATGCTTGACTCATCGTGTAGAAAATGAGCCGCCCATCACAGCGTCCGCAGTATTTATACTGTGCAGCTTTCCCCCCATTATGGCTGCAAAATCTTAAAGCACAAACACTAAGCTGACAACATCACTACATGAGGAAGCAGAAAACGAGACGTTCACAACTTTATCAAAGCCTCTCCGTGCTCTTCGAGAGCCACAGTAATCTACTTCCTGGAGTTTTTCCACAATCTGTTGATAGTGGTGATATTTATGGGCTAAATCTCAGGATGTCTCTAGATGTTTACATTTGCGAATCCTCGCCAGCAGGAGCTGCTGCTTGCTCGCCATGTTTTCCACGGGTAGTTAGCCTGAGGTTTCCCTGTCATTAGTCTGATCCAGGATGATGATGAATCTGCATACAAACAGAAGGGTACACTGGGCGGTCTGCTGATGAGGTGAGAACTGCATAGTGGCAAAGCAGCTTAAACTATTGATATGATGGAGTTCTAGCAGGGATCACCTATTGTTCCTAGGAACCATCCTTTCTTGGGACCTAAGCTGGTTCTCACTCATAGATACTCTTCAGAAGAAGCCCAGAACATAATGTACTTCTTGTGCTGTGTAAAACATTCAACCTTCCATGGGAGTTTCTTTTAAAGGCTCTCATCTACAATGCTATTATTCAGTTTGACCTTCCCTCCAGCCAGGCCTTGGATAGATCTAGAGTAAAAAAAAGAACTACTAACACCCCAACAGACCCCACTTTCCCAAGACACAAGGTTGTAGGCCTTTATTGCTTAGTTGTCCACAGAGGAGTTTGCAAAAATAAGCCACCACAGAGAGTTTCTTACCACAGGCTGCCACTCTGATGAGTACACTGAACCTCCTTTTAGTCTGAGTAGTAAGCTACACTGCTGTTACACAAAATCAACATGTTCAAAATCACAACCTGCCTGTTTCATTACCAAAATGAAAGAAATGCTCCCTGTTTTTATTTCCTCTAAATTTAATATACTCATACCAAATGTTTCAACAGAGTGAGCATTAACCAGTTAAATTCCTCGGTAAAGCATACAGTCATGGCCAAATCACACAGATTCTGAAATGTGAACTGTAAGTCGGTCCAATAAATATGCAATATGCTAGATTGTGTCGTCAAATCTTATCACTGCAACAGTTATTCTTATAGCCTTGTTTAGTAGCAGGAAAAAAAACATTATAAGAAGACATATTGTGATTGCTTTGAGCTTGTTAAAAAGAAAAAAAAACTGTAATCCTATTTTTATCTAAGCACATATTTTCATGTCAGCAATTTGAAAACAATAGATCAAATATAAATGCCCAGCAAAACCTGGATCCGTAGAATTCCTTATATATTCCAGAAAATATTTAGAGGGTTGCACACTAAATCAAATATCTATTTTAGTTGTGTTAAATACATGCGCCCAACTCCAATGGAACTGTTCCGAGGTAAGCAATAATATCTTTTTTTGTACTAGCGGACAGGGATTTTAATATTTGTGGTCCCCTCTGACGTTTAAGTTTGTTAAAAACGAATAAAAACAGAGAAATGCAAGAGAAAACAGAACATTTAAAAGCAGAGTGAAATGTTAAATGCATTCTATTAGATGTAAAGATTTTCTTTTTCTATTGGGACATATGAATTCTTCCTTTCTGCCACCTTCATCCTTTGCAGATTTTAAAGAGTGGGAAGTAGGGCACAAAGAGAGTCTTATTTTCAATTTTTCACAATAAAAACATACAAATGCAAATAGATTGCTTTGTTGGTGATATTCAACTCCTCTGTAAAATACACAAAGTTAATGACATTATTCATCTACACAATCAGTCTTTTGAAATCTGAGTAAGGGAGCATGATACAGAGGAACGGTGCTGAGGGACTCTAAAGCACAGCCATAATCTCTTCGGGGGCTTCAAACAGCTGCTTGGATCACGGCAACAAACGCACACAACAGAGAAAATACAGAAAAAAGGGAGACAAGGCTCTGCTCAAATCTCCTAGCAACAACATCTGGCACTTTCATCACTCTCAAGCACTGATTGTGCTCCAGTAATGGATAGAAAGATGAAAAACACAGCAAAGACAACACAGGACTTCATCTTAGCAAACCACCAATTTTATGAGACTGATTACTGCCTTAATAACTATCCTTAACCTGTATTTAAATCAATTTAAAGATACTTTAACAAAATAATTACCTATGCAGATTAAACATTTAGACATATGGGGTGGGGTGGGGTGGGGTGGGGGGGTGGGGGGTATGTGATCTGTATCTTGGCTGGAAAATTGATATGCAGCACATTATTAAAAAAAAATTCATAGCTGGATAGCAGATATGCAGAAACATATATTTAACTTAACAGTAGGGAAGGCAATAGTCTCAAGTTGATTGACAAATTGTTCATATATGCCAGTTGATGTTAATCCAGAAAAGGGGAAAAAAAAAACAATTACACAAAGTCTGTCTTTTTAATTCTTTTTGTATTTTTCTTCTGGCATATTTTCAATGGCGACTATGTTTTATTTTGATTCAAATAAAGAGAAAAGAAAGCCAAGAACTTCAGAGATTGACTTGAGAGAAGTTTATTAGCAGCGTTATCAGGTAAAATGCAAAACACTTGTCATAGCTGTTTGAACATACACACAGAAATCCTCATTCATCCAACTAGAAGCTCAGTTGAAATGTGTTTGTTTCTTAATCTGTTTGTGTGATAAGTCTGCAGCCTTGTTCTCACCAAAGAAAATATTTTATGGGTGTTCTTATTACCAAATTATAATGCTAAAAGCTGTTTTTTTTCCTTTTCCCTAAAGTTCTTTTTTCATCTAGGAAAAAAATATTTCTGATTGGCAGATGTTTTTTTTTTTATAAGCTCACAAGATTTGAAAGAAACTTAGTTCAGTGTTTTGCTGTTTTGTTTTTTTTTTTTATCATTGATCCTGTTATTATATTTATCTTGTTTACATTATTATTTAGAACAGAAAAATGTAAACAAAGATTTGGGGAACAACACCCTCCTATTTGTTTTCTGGAGGTTTTTTTCCCCCCACTTCCACAAAACAAACATTTATTAATTTAAAAATAGATTTTCTCTATGCATATCCACAAGAATTGTCAGAGTTTTTTGTCTTCTTTCTCCTCATATAGGGTAGTAATACGTGAAGTAAATCAAACCTTCCCAGTACTGATTCTTTTCTATTTATTTTATCAATTACAAAACTGAGGCCTATTCATGCTCAGCGTTCGGCATCCTAATATACATACACATGGTCCTTTGTCCATCTTCTGCATGTATCTAATCCATATTTTAATCAATCATTAGGAAGCTTGCAGATGCTTACCCAAATGCAACACGTGGACTGATAGCACCAGTAATCATGGAAGAGGGAACTTAGCCTATATTTTTATTCAACTTTTTCTGTCATGTTGGACTTACCCTAACCTAACCTAACATCAGTGGGCTTAATACCTTAATAAATGAACTATTTAGCAGTTAGAAATGGTTTTGCTGCAGTTTGTAGATGAATTAAATGATAATAAATGGTCTCTTTAACATTTATAAATCATGGTAATTAATGATGGTTATAAATTAAGTGTCTGGTTACTTTTTTACTCATAAATGAATCAAATTTCCCTAACACCTTTTGCATTTGCATTGTTTATTTATATCATTTAAAAGACCTAAAGTGTGATAAAAAGCTAAAACATAAACAATGTGTAAGGAAGACTATGTACACTAAGTGTAAATTTATTTACACTGCTCTTAACATAAATTCACTAAAAGTAAACATTTAAAAGGGACTTCAGCTCAGCATGGACACATTGAAATTTGATGACAGATAGAGCAATATGAGGAGTTTCTGCTGAGATTTATCATGTTTTAGATGATTCAGAGGAACAGCTGGAAACTAGCTCTACTTTTGCACAAAGATACATACAGAGAATCTTTTGAAGTTAATGTTCTTACCACATTTCAAAGCATTTGCTTTCGTCATGTAATATGTTTAGCGCTTTATTTGTGTATTTTCACATATACTCTGTATCTATCCTTTTTCTCCCAATATTACTTTGAAGTTCTTGGTTTGCACAGGCTGTCCCTCTGCTAATCTGGAACGTTAGGTAGCTTCACCTTCGCGAAGAAGACATTCATACCCTGTTCTGAAGTGGGGTCGAACTACGATGTGTATAGCGGTTTGTAAAATGATTCAAATGTATCGTTTATTACTTTGTTATTACATTTCAATGTTTAATATACAAGATGTTCTGAGTTGGGGCCCTATTTCTAAGAAGGTTCACCAAGTACCAATTATGCTTATTAGCAATTTCGTACATCTTCTGCTTCATTAGAAAAATAGATTTTTTTAGCCTTTTAGTAATGACTCTTTATTTGTATTTTGTTAACAAGTTCCTCTGATGGTCATAAATTATATTTGGTCTGGGTTTTCTTTATCCTGCTCTATTATTCCTTTTAAGTCAGAAGGTGTAGCATGTTATCAGTCCTCTAACATATGCTTTCATTGCATCTCACAATAACTCAGGAGATATGCAAGGAGATTTATTTTCCTTAAAAAAGTAGTATGATTAAATGCTTTTTAATAAATTCTGCAAATGCGTTATATCTCCACGGTTGAGTTGGACCCCTAGGAATAACTTTAGTTAAAGAAATATACAGTAGATAGGTGCATGAGCAGATATAATAATATCCCCAATACTACAACTCCTAAAATTGCTTAATGAAGTTTTAGGGGTGAGAGTAAAGTCAATCCCGCTGCATGTTTTATGTACCCTGGAATAAAAAGTTAATGCTTTGTCATTAGGATGCAGAACAAGCCAAATATCCACCAGACCGAGGTCCCTACAGGTGTCAAGTATAGCCTTAGGTTTTCTGGACATTGGGATATGTATCGAGGGTATTTTATCCAGCACAGGAGAGAAGTAGCAGTGAAATTCCCTGACCACTATTGTATTTTTGCAGATCCAATTGGCGAAGGAGGAGAAAACCTGTGGCATAGTCATCAGACTGTATGGGGGGGAGGGGATAAACATTTAGGATGGACACCAACTCCCCATGTATAGGGAATTTTAACATAACATATCTGCCGCTTTTATCAGAAATTGTTTCAATGTCAGATAAGGGGCGATGCTTATTTACTAATGCTCTACTCCTACTGCTAAAAGATTAGTTAAATACTTCACCAACCCAGTCGCTTCTTAACTTCAGGTGCTCATTAGTAGTCAGATGTGTTTCTTGCTCCTTTCCGTTTCATGGGACTATGGATACCCCCTCATTCCAACTGCAAATTTTTAACGAGGCCAAATTATTAGCCATCATTTAAAAGGGAAGATTCCATGCTTAGATATAGGTGAGAGATCTGGAAACAAACTAAGACCAGACCGACCTAAAATGTAAAAAAACAAAACAAACAAAAAAAAAAAAACAGAAAACTTGCTTTCCCAAGATCAAACACAGAACTATGAACAAGAGACAGACGACCAAAACTACCAAACTTTGTTGTCAAGGGGTAAAAGCTAACATCCCCACAAAAGTATAGGGACGAATGCTGGACCAATTGTTTTATAAACCGAAGACAGTATATAAGTGTAACAGACTTCAGCTGTCAACAAGCTTGTGAGCAGACATAAATGTTGAGGTCTAGCATGAAAGTATTCAAAACTAAAATAAAATAAACATACAGAGACATGCCCAGAAGACACGCCAACCCTTGAACAATATGCACTCCATAAATACACTACATAGTCGTTCAAACCTGGTTAGGTATGCTCAGTCATTTGGGGTCTCGAGGGAGGACCCTTTGGATCACGAGACTCAATCCAAAAAAGCAGCTCCATCTTTAGGACGTTTAAAGACCTTCTCTTGCCCGTTATGTTTGATCCCGAGCAAAGCAGGACACTGCATTGAGAACATTATCCCTCTTTCCTTGAGCTGTTGTTTCACAGAGTAAAACTCTTGTCGCTTCTACTTTGACTTTCTCATAGACTTGTTGCAAATATCTGGACAACACTTGACAATGTTTTCTGAAATCTTCAGCAGATATATGACAAAAAAATTAAAGCTACTGCTCTATTGTTTTAATATCATCCTTAATTAGCAAAAACAAAGCACCCAAAAATGTATTTGAGGCATGTAAATAAAAGCAGATTTTAAATAAGAGCTGAGAAATATTGAATCCAATATGTCATTAAACTGAAGTTATCTTATATAGCTGAACACCACATAACAATAACCAAATATAAACCAGTGATGGATTCTGTATTGGAGCATGTAAGAAACACTTGGTGACTTTAATTGAAACCTTGGCTTATTTAATCCCTCAGTGCTACACAGGGGCACCTTTTATGTGGTGGTGTCACTATAGAGAAAATAACAGCTAATCCCATGTCATAGACCACGAATCCTGAAGCAATATTTTTTCAGAGCTACAAAATCCTACATACTCCTGACAAACCATGGTCCCCTTCTGGCTCAAAGGGCTCTCCGGCTGTGACAAATATGGTTTGTGAAAGCCAGGAATAAAAATGAACACGGCTGCAGTTCTTTATCCCGCCCCAGGTGAGAAGATGGGGCGGCACTTTGCGTGATTTGATCCATGCTGAGCTGTAAGTAGATTAAAAAGATCTATTGATTCTCCCCTCCTTCTGTTCGCGCTTCACGCTGGTGCAATCAATTGAAATGTTCCAAAATCTTCATCATCTGCCAAAGCTTGTGTGAACTTTAGAGCCTTCCATGCTGAAGAGTAGACATAACTCATGTTCTGCGGTTACTTGGACAAACTACACAGACAAACCAGTTCAAATCTGCACAAATCTTTCCAAAAAAAGATAAAGGAAATGAAAAGAACTAAAAAAAAGATCTTTACAAGGGCATTCCTTAACATCTACCTTTACTTGCCTTTTTCTCATATACAGGTCAACATTTGACACTTCAGTTTCCTCTGTTTGCTAAAAATCAAGATTAGCCATTTACAGGAAAGGAGAATCTGATATAAAACAGCTTATATACATTGAATCTACAAAAGTTTCTCCTTTTTCCAATTCAAAACAAATAAAAGTGATTTATATCCATACATTGATCTGTAAGTTGTCTTTATAATTATCAGTCAAGCAATTTACAGACCAAAACTTAGGGAAAAGTCACAGCACACTTCACTCTAAATTACCAAATCAACATTGGGAAACATCAAAGGAACACAAGCATCTAGAGGCTTGAGAGGACTAAAGACTGCAGCATAAAGTCAACCTGTAGCAGAACAATAGACAATACAGGCAAAACTAAAATTTAATGCAGATAAAGGCACATTTAGCATCTGTATCCCCTCACTTAAAGTGCACCCGACCTCCTACTGGTTTAAACATTTTATTCATATCTGACAACAACAGCAGATATACTAAAGACAAAAACTAAATCTGATTCTTGGTAAATTTTGTGCAGTTAAAATGTTGCTAAAGATTCAAATGGAAACAAATGTAAATGAATTAGTACAAAATAGCTTTTCAATGCTTTGCTTCACAATGTGTTAAATGACAGATGACATAATTTACCATTGCTTACTGTTAAAACAAACATTTACCAATATCTGTTGTGGAGACTTTGATCTCTTCTGCCATAATCTGCTGGATTTACAGCATGAGAGCCAGTGGCTTGAAAAAAAAAAGCTCAACAAGCTGATAAAGAAGGCTGGTTCTGTTCAAGGAACTTGCCTAGAACTTCTGGACATGATTATGCAGAGGAAATATTTGTGAAATGTTTTCACAATGTAAACTAATTTGGGACTTTGAGTTTAGTTTAGTTTAATTAAGCTTCAATCTTTGTTGGTTAAACTTTAGAATAATTTATTTAAAGGTGAAATTTGCTTATACCAACTTTGAGGCCCAGTGAAAGAGATGCTTCACCCTGTTTGAAACCTTTGAACTTACTGTCACTCTTCTCTTTCAGTTAATTTGCCTAAATCCCTTGAGTAGATCAAAGGATGATCGGGTCATCTGTCAGACAGCTGAGACTTTGTTATAACTATGTAATGCACAAAGAATATGAAGCAGAGGACACATCCTAAAATGTTGACTTTTACCTGACCAGTAATTACAGTTGTTGTATTTGCAATGCTGCAGATTACAATGCTGCTTAGATATATGTATATGCTTTCTGTGTTCGGTTAAGGTGGAGGTTAAATGTTGAGTTTCTGACCAAGAATCACATTAAGGTGTTTTGTGGAGTTACTACAGCAATATTCAATTGTTTTAAAAAAAAACACTTACTGGAGAAACTCAACAAAAAAACAGTAAGATGCTTACTAAGCTCTTGCAGTTGTTTAAGATGAAGGACTTCCTCCTCTGCCTCCTCATCTCCAGAGCTGAAGTGCAGAGTGGAGCCCTCTAGCATGAACCAGCCTGTCCTCCAGTGATACAGGTCATGACCTTCTTTGTATTGGAGTCTTCCAATTAGTTCACTGTCTTTTCGAACCAAACCCTCAACCTTGGATGGAATGAAGCACTGTGGAGAACATGTGTTGATGAAAACAGAGACAGAAAAAAAAAATCTACACTTTCTAATAAGGTGTAACGCAGTTGCAAAGATATAAAATACATCAATTTCTGGTACCAACCGTATTTGTGCTGTGTTCTCTCCCTTTAAATTGAAACTCTGACATATTCTGCAGTGAGAAATGCATGCAGTATGTAGCTATAGTGCAACGTGTCTCTCTACAAGAGACTAAGTTGTCTAAGAGTGGAAAGATAAGAGTAGCAATAAGGGACATGTTTATACAGGTTCTTATTAAAAGATTCCTTCAGCATAGGGGGAAGATGGCAAAAATCACTTGTCTAACTGAAAGAGGCATTGCAATGTAAATTTAAAAACAGAAAAGAAAACCTAGCACATTCACCAACTTATTTGCTTAAACTTTAGGTAGAAAACAAACATAGGAGAAGGATGGAAATGCGTGCTTCGTGTGTGGGTGCGTTCTGCTCAAACGGTGTCACCTTTGTCAGCGCCTGGATCCAGTCGTGCTGCGTATCCTGCGTCTCGGCTCCAACAGTCAAGGCTCGCTCTGTTCGCAGGTACAGCTCAATGGTAAACACAGCCCTGCTGGAATCACATAGGTCAACTTTCAGAGGCTCTGGATGTAAAAATGCGCTCATATACAGCAACACTTCTTAACTATCCTAACAATAATTAACAAACATTGCAAACACTGAAAAAAGACAGATGCCCTGTATTTTATTTGCTATTGTTTCAGAGCATTTTTATTGTAGGATTTTAGAATCTACTTGTTAATCTGCACATTAGCAGGAGCAAACAGAGGGATAAAAAGAGAAACATTTATTCATATTTGCTGGTAATCCGTAAATGATTCAGAAACAGGGAATCTGTTGTTATAAATGACTAAGGCATATACTGATAACATGCTCTTGGAACATGCCTATCAAAATGTTGTGCATAACTTAATGAAAAATGGAGGAAATATGACAACTTCACACTAAAACGACTGAATGAGCAAATATTTGTCATGGAACAAACTAAAAGGACCCTGGTATGCAACTTTGGAGGAGCTACAGCGATCGACTGCTCAGGTAGGAGAATATGTTGACAGCAAAACTGTCTGACTCGTGGAAATGTGGCAAAAAGGAAGACGTTTTTTGAAAAAAAGTCACTCTAAAAACACAGGAAACTTGTGGAAGAATTTAGATGATAAAGTACATTATATTTTTGGCTTAAATACAAAATAATACTGGATTTAGTCTGGAAAAGTAAGACTGCACTTAAGTCTGAAAGACAGTCCCTGTAGTGAAAAATACTGTTCTTCAACACAGAAAACGGGAAAACCAGAAGAGGATGCAAAACAGACCTGAGACTTACAGGGGAAGTTAAACTTTCTGAAAAGGAAAAGAAAATGAATATAAAGCCAGAGATGCAAAAATCTGAGCTGGTGTACCCATAGTGTCCAAAGTTTGGTTTTGGACTAATTCCAGCCCTAAGAATGATTCAGATTCATACAATAACTACAAGCCAACCCTGGCCCAGGTTTGGTAACCTGTACAGTTTGGGACAAAGAGACACTTTTTGAAGTATTTTGATGCAAAATTTTCACCAAAAAACAATGCATCCAAACATTAAAAAAAGGTTCAAGGTAAGGTATGCATTTTGTATTAATCACATTTTCCTTTTCTTTTGATTTAAATGGAAAAAACACAACCTAGAAATACTCTCAGTCTTAACTCTAAAGCTGACTTGGGTGGCACAAATTCATTATGCTTGGCAAAATACTCTGTACCTCTGAGTTGTCTATTTTTGCTGTTTTGTTCTTTCTCTCCTTCATGTGCTCTTTTCCTATCTCCATCTCTTCCTTCTTCCTCTGTTTTTATCCCATATTTCTATCTCACCTCCTTTCTAGTCTTTGTTATCATTGTATATGATTTTACCCCCTACATAATTTTCAATAAAGTTTCATATACAAGTACTAAGCAGAACCTTATGGCAACACTCATAATGGTCTGCTTGCAAAAGCAAATCTGTCGCCCTATCATCTATCTCTGGGACATCTATTCCCAGAGCCATACGGGCAAAAAAGGACACACACAAAAAAAGCTTGGCTAAATAAAGCAAGTATTATGAAATAAAGTGACCCATATCTATTGTTGATTATCAGAATAATATTTATCTAGATTAAGAAAACAAAACAATTATACATTTTTTTAGATCAAACAAAACAAACTAACTTATGTTCAAACTTTAACTTATATTCCAATGTTTTAATCAAAGTCTAAATCTAAATCTTAGAGACTCTCAAGGTAAGGCTTGGACATTGATGTTCATACATGCTTCCCATCCAATCTGTTAGCTTGAGCTACTTTGTAGGAAGAAAAAAAACATAAACAGGTAGAAAATTCTCCCTTCTTATATGCAAAAGATTGTAACAACATACCCCAAATGACTAATGGTACCAATTACAGTAAAAACATGTTCAATAAAGTATTGATTGAGGGAGAGTTAAGACTAATGCATGTCACTCTTGTCAGGTTTTGTTTTGTAACAGATTTTTTAAATGATATGTCATTTTCTCCTTGTGTTTACATACATGAGCAAAGATACATTTTATAAATTACACAATTATGCACTACTTAGTGCTGGTCCATCACAGACAATGTGTGACAAAGTACATCTAAAGCCAAGAGGATTTGTTACTTTTCCAAGAAACTCTATATTTCCTGAGAAATGAGAAAAGTCGAAGCTAGAGAAAAATGTTAAACCTTAAATCTGTTAGTTAGTCAACCTTTACTTGTGCTTTTGTCAGATGTGAATCTATCAGCTTGACGTGTCTTGAAAGATTCAATCATTTATCCCCCCAAAAATCTTTTTTAAAGGAAAATAACAGAAAGAAAACACTCATCCAAAGCTGTTCCCCCACAGTCCAAATAGAGAAAGGCCACCATTATTTGGTCTTTTCACATTATTGTGTGTTGCCTCCACTCTAAAATACCTCTGCTCCTGTCTATCAAAGAAAGTGTCACAGGTCAGAGTATCACTAACTTTAATGGCCAACAAACAGGATTCCAAGCGGTCTTTACATTTCAGCTGCAGCGCTTCTAAATGTTGCAGCGACGGGAGTTCAAGGCGACGTGTCGCATGGGGTCAAGGCAACAACGAGTCACTTTCTTCTCACAGGTGTCAGGGGAATAGGCACAACATGGGTGTTTGCCCTCATATGCCCCCCTTCCCACCAACACTACCTTCTCCTCGTTTCCACTGCTTCACGCCTCCTCCTGCCTCTGAACTGGCAGGTGTGCAGGCGCTTGTTAGTGGAGGTCCCACAGGGAGAGAAAGGATGAGCACATTGTTGTGCTTGGCAAATGCTATGGTAAAGAAAGGACACGAAGGATGAAAGATGAACACTAAATAATGTAAGTCCCAGGGGATGGTATTGGCAGAGGAATATGTGCAAGGGAAGGGGGAGCGAGAATAAGCTGAAGAGCAGAGGAATGTGAGCAGGAAGCCAAAGACGGTAAAGGCTGCTTTCATGTACTGTGCCTGCTTTTGAAAAGGTTTTTTTTTTTTTTTTTGTTCTCAGTACTGAGCTTAATGGCTCTAATTGTGTCGATTTCATTATATCATATTTGAATTTAAACTTGTCATACCTAGCCAAATGTTGAAAAAAGCCTCTGTCTGTCGTTTAGTTACATCTCAATGATATATCTGACAAACTAACTAAATTGCAGAAGCATTCTTAAATGAACAGTTTTTTTTTAAACACAAATAGTAATTAAATTCAAACGCTGATACCTGCAAAATAAAAGGAGCAGTGCATGAGATTTTTTTAGAAAAGTGCTTTGAACAGGGATTATCTAATTTATGCATCGTATCAAGGCGTCTCTGACACAAGAATGTAATTGATCCATAATGATCTTAAGCACTGAATCGGGGTCCTGATTAAGTCATTTATAAAAAACTCAACTAACAACTCCTTTTTTTTTTTTTCAAAAAAACTCCCAACTTCAAAATTTGTCTGATTTTAAAAGCCTCACTATCAGACCGCGATGCCCACATTTTTGCAATTCTTTTTTTAGGCTATTTGGGTAAAGGTATTATAAATGCTTCATGAAAACGTACAAATCCGAGTGATAACAGATAAATTTGTGTGAAAGGTAGACAGAAAGCAGGTAAAAGAAAAATCACAAAATTTTTATAACATTCACAGAGTTTATGAAGTAGAACAAAGAAAAAGCATTTCTGTAAGTTTTTACAGCAATCCTTTAACATATGCTGCACTAAATGCCAAATAAACCAAATAATCAACCAGCGATCATGCTGTCAATTCAAATCAATCTTGGATTGTCCTTTGCTCTGTTCTGCTCTGTTCTGTAAGGCTCTTCATTCCCTTTGTCAGAATTCCATAAGAACCATTTTCTACCTCAAACTATGAAACAAAGAGCCTGCAAAAATATCTATCCAATATTTTTGATTAAAGTCATATTTTTAAGCAGATCTGGCCTCTTTTTGATTACAAAATCTAAAGACTGTGGGAAGAGTCAGGAAAATTTCCACAAAACTGTAACTCCTCTCATAAAGTCCCTGTTTGTTCTCACTTTAGGAGTTAATGAAACGTGGTAATAGTCAGGGAGTGAAGGAAATTGTAAACCGGAGGACCGACTGAGGGTGAAATGGTGCGAAAGGGAGAAAAAAAGCTTAAAAAAAGATAAACGAATAAAGAATAGATGGATTTGAGGCGTCTTTGAAAGTGCAAATACTCCTAAAACAAGCAGCCAAGTAATTTTTTTTTTCCTTTTCAAAAAAGTTACACTTATCATGAACCGACACAGTTATTTTAGATTAATTTCCAAAGAGTGGCTCTGTAATATTCACGCAACTTTAGAAAAGGTAAGCCTCTCCTCTGTCTTTCAGTGTCTCGCCGTGTCCTCAGCCATGGTGAAATTACCCCAAAACGCAGCATTTAATGGAAACGACTCCCGCGGTCTCCTGTTGCGTGCTGATAGGCTGCTGGTGGGAGTGTGTCATCTGCATAAATCAATATTTATAAGCAGCAGCAGACAGTTGAGAGGTTGAGTCGCTCCTACTCCCTCCGAGTCACGCAGTGCCAGTGAAAAAGCTGGAAGTTTGCAGAAGTGAGCAAAACTGAGTTTAATCTAGTGAAACCATTAAGAGTAATAGCAGCCGAGAAATAATGGTCCCCCCCCCCCTTTCCCCAGCTCAGTATGACACTGTGACCTGTAACTGAGATATACGCACGGAGCTGAGAAAGAGCAACACAAGCTTTGTAGTGAGCATGCAAGCGCGCACCGCCCTGTGTGTGGCGTCCAGCTCATTATACAGGTCGTTGTGTTACAAAGCCAGATGTGCATCTTATGGCTTCACAGATAGTTTTCACAAACAAACACATTGTTCACTCCTCTCAACATCTGCTGCTATCATTAAAGAGTTAGCTTCAGCTTTAATCATAAGCCATTATCAGAGCAGTTACTTCGATATGCAGCACACATGCACACACAGACGCTAACATACACGCACAACAGAGGGATCCAGTGGGAGAGAGACAGAGAGATGTTGGAGGCATCTGTTTCTCCTTCGCATTCGTGTCACCTCCAGATGAAATAAAGAGAAAGTTGGCTGTAGGAACAACTTTTAAACTAAATCATAATCCAACTGCAAAAGCAAGGGCAGAGAAAAGCGGCAGTTAGCATGGCGCTGCTGTCGTCTGCAACAGCAAATAAGCACAGAGAAAATACAGCTCTCATAAAACCCTGATGGTTGTGTTAAAGTGAGCGATCGGCGGTTCGAGATTAAGTTAACAAGACACGGGTGGCAAGGAGGTGAACCGACACCGAAGTCTGTGGTTACAAGCATCTGTGTGTTTACTGGATGCCGGAGCAGGCTGGTATTGTATGTGCAGGAGAAAATAAATGACAATCACTGCGTGGTTTATGCTTCCTTTGTAGTTCATGTAATAAAAAAAGGGAAGTGAAAACACAGCTTTTAAACTGTAACTACATACGGGCATTTTACAAAATTAAATTATAATGACAAATATAAATAATCAAAAGTCCAAAAGAGAAATGTATGTATTATTAATAAAAAAATAAAGAAAGATAAAGAAAATCATGCTATTTTTCAGTAAATATTTTTTAAGCAATCTTAGAGAAGACTTATACTTAACTTGAGTTATCAACCCGCTCCAGAAGGTGGGTTAGCAACACAAGGTCACTGGAAAAACAAGCTGTTCATAGGTGGTTTTATGAAAGCATATCACTAGAAAGTTTAATGGAAGGAAAAATAAAGTAGAAAAAGTTCAAGCAGTAGTGATTACCACATCTTCCAGTGCATCGAGAATCTCCATACGGGGATTTATCTTATAGATTGGTAACAAATGTCATACTCTTGTTTGAACAATTTTGGAGTAGGGCTTGTAAATAATTGCTTTGCAATATAATCACAATTTGAGAAAACGCAATTTTCAAATCGTGGAGCCGCTCAGTTTCAGTCACTGAAAAACTTAACAAGACTAGTCCATCACTTTAAGGGATGGAATTTATATCTATCATCACATCAAACATGTGACATTAAACATGTTAAACATGTCTATCATCACATTAAACATTTAGGTGATGGAGTGACATGTTTGACGTGGGTTTTGCCTCCCAGGAAAAGGAAAGAGAAACTTCCAGATAGCATGTAGATCTATGCATGCTAGTGGAAGCAATCACTTTCTAAACAAAGGTTACAGTAAAGTCATGCAACAATGAAACATTTACATGCTTGCAGTAAGTGCAAAGGAAAATCGAAATTAATTGCAATATTGGTTGTAAATAATCGCAATTTTGATTTCTGACAAAATTGTTCAGCAATATAAAAAAAAATCAAAGGACTTCACCAAAAGCTAAAGAGAACTGTATGAACTAAAGTTCATTTGAGCCCGTCAATGAACAAGCATGGTTTACCAGAAACATCAGTTAAGAAAACTATACAGTTACAGCTACTGACTGTTCTCCACCTCTATATGTCAGAGTCTAGATAAGAAAGCAAGAATAAAAACAGAACATATAAGGCTCAGGTCTGGCATTAAGTGGAAATTGCTGGAACATGATGTTTTGGTTTATAGTGAAATTAGTTTTACACAAAGGCTTGGGTTGAAATTGTACAGAGATGATAGATGAGTTGAAGCTTACTGAGGGACATTTAACCTATTAGTAGTCAGGGCTTATATGAACCCTTAGTGCTTCTAGCATAATCATATTAAATAGTTATTCCTTAGAAGCTGAACATTATTCAAATTGTTTGTGTGTTCATACCCTGCTCCAGTCATAGTTTCAGAGTTACTGACAGCCAGGCTGACCAGTTCAGTGACGTCTAATCTTCCAATGGCAGAGGGGCTTCGCTCGTTCTCGTAATAACTCAGGAAGCCGCCCTCCAATGTACACCAGCGGCGGGCCATTTCTGAAAAACAAACACACGCAGAATTTCAATTAAGGCATCTCAATCTCTGCAGACGGTGAGGTGAAAACAAATATTGAACAGACTTCTTAAAAGAACAAAAACTTAAGCAAAATAAATACAACATTTTTATACAAACATAAAGTAAAGCTATTGGTTTAGTACCACAGTATTTTTTATTTACATAGCGCTAAATCATTCTTCCCCTGATAGTTACTTCTAAGTGCTCACTTATATCACATTATGTCCGCTCTTAATCCACCATTACAAGCACAAAGTCATTAAATGCTGCACTCCATTTCAGTGATTCACCTCCAAGGTCCTTATCTAGTCAGCTTGGTACCTACCCAACAGGAAAACATAACGGACACAAACCATTGTTAACAATTTTTTTCAGAAGAACAATTTTTTGCATAATAAACTTTAAGGGACCCATGTGATTTTACTTTATAAATATTCTGATTCAGCTTTCTTACTGTTTAACTTTTATTACAGTTTTTAGCATCTGCTTTCCATCTTAAATTGACCTTAAGTTCTTAGTATTCTACTAGATTTTATTTTTAACAAATAACTGATGTGGAGATTGGCTTGCATTGTGATCAGAATAAAAACAGATGACTATGACCTTAGCAACATGTTTATGGAATATACTATGTACAATTTTCGAGATATCAGACTCTCCTTTATCACCCAGCCTTGATTTGGCCCTACTAGGGTATCAAAAAAGTCAGAATGAGATAATCAAAGATCCTTATAGCGTAATGAGGTAAAAATACAGGTCAAACACCAAACAGAAAAGTATAATCTGACGTTACTGCTTTTTTTAAAAAACAAAAAATCATGTTCATCGGCTGCGTCTGATATTCGTCCGTATTGGATGGGTCTGAGGTAAGTCGGGTTTTGCTAGCACTCTGTATATGCAACCATTTCTGCATTTAATCAATTATATTTATTTGGCCATCATAAGTGTGCTTTTATAATTCCGATTATTTGGATCCTTTCCTTCATTTAAAGTGTATAAGACCCAACTACAAGCTTGCCAGCCGGACCAGTTCTCCTATATGCTGTGCAGAATAAAGGGACATCTGTAAACACAACGCAGAGTAACGTCAGAGAAAGAATTGAACCTGCCAGTACCAACATTGGTTCAGTTCCAAAGACAAAGGTGTAAAGGCATAAATATAAAATACATCTGTTAATTTTCATGCACCTTCAATATGTTCATTGCGCTACATATATGTTCTCGATAATCTATTCTTCAGGTAGCAACACAAGTATGATAAACATATATCAGCTGATTTATTAGATGTGCTATCTGCTAATTTAGCTTGGCCGTCATGATCTGCTTAAAATTCATGCTTCTCACTTTAAAACAGAGATACAACTTGTGCATGTTTCTTTACAACTGCAAACATCGCACATGTTTAAAAGGTAAATGTTAATTTTGTTGTTGTTTTTCATACATGCCCTTACAATTGTCTGACATGTAAAGTGAGCTTTCCTGAATATAACACCTCTATTTGGTGTCATTAATCCCTTCATGAGATAGTGAATCAGGCCAAATACTCTGGGAGTGGTGTAATGTTCTCCACACCCTTTATTACCAGGCACTGTTGCCAACTTAGTGACTTTTTTGTATATTTAGTGACTTTTCAGACTCTTTTTAGAAGAGTGAAAAATAGAGTATTTTTGTGTTTTTACAGACAATGTAAAAAGCACTAAACCCTCAGAGTTTACCATCTTTAGAGAGTAGTGAGTGAGTGAGTGAGTGAAGTCCACAGAGAAGACTTTTCTGTGTCGTTGAAGGTTTTGGCGACACATAAACACATTGATCGCTGAGGTTACTGTCTTCTGCAAGCTCCAATAAAACACTAGCAAGATCAAACCCATCTGTTAATATGATTTAATAGAATTCATCCATAAAGCACCTTAAGATTAAAACGTGTTGTGAATTGGAGGTATACAACTAACCAGATTCAATCTTCTCCCGTAAAATTATTTTTTTTGTCCTTCAGTGGTATAACTCATTACGACGAAACAGAAGCCAAATGAATGTAAAGTAATTTGAAAAACAAAAGAAAGTAAATTTCTAAATAAAGCTGATTTAATGTTATATCGGGGAAAAACTAAACTATATCCTGATTTATGGAGAGTCCACTGAGGTGTGACATCTTTATTTCTGAAATCCTTTGCCAAATGATTGACCGAATGATTCCAGACTTTTAGGTGTTGTAAATCATCCGTATGACTTTAACTAAATTATAACAAGGATACAATAGTTATATCATTTTAAAAAATATGTACACCGTATAAAGAATCATGAGCAGACAGACACAAACTTGTAAAGGCATACCAAGCAGAAGGGAGTTTTCAAACTAAACATTATCTCAATCTAGAGGCTGAAAAACACACGTTATTGTGCTTGATAACAGTATGATTTACATAGCCAATAAACATGAAGCTCATGAAAATACACCTAATTTTGGATATTCAAAGTCACTATGTCATCTGTTTTATTTTTTGCTAGTTCCGCTACAAACACACACATCCAAACAGCTTTCCACCCCACAACCCCCCGCCGTTTGCAACTCCAAAGTTTCCAGTGTATTTATCTCATGAATATGCTAATTGTGCGCTCATCTGCCAACTGTCTATGATGCTTCTGAAGGAACAGATATAGTTCCAATAAAAAAGGAAGTGTCGACAACTAGATGTAGAAAGAAAAAGGATGTGATAAATACGCAAAAGGAGGATGTCAGTTTTGCTCTATTCACCCTCACGCCGTAGCTCTTTACAGCTGTTTCCCATTTTATCTCCGTCTTCTGTTTATAAGCAAAAGTTGTTTGGACACACATTCAGAAAAAAGCTACATAATATATTCTTTTTTTATTATTTTCCTCTCACTTGGCATTTAAAGAAAATACCCTCTCACCGACCCCACTTCACTTGAAAAAAAAGATAACTACCAGCTGCAGAGGCATCGTCTTCATTTACCCACTGTGCATGCAGGAGTTTAATGTGCCAGAGTGGGACAGACGAAGAGAGACAAAGTGTGGTATTTAAAGCTATTACAACTCTGATCTTTCTGGAAGGATATAGTGTTGTCTTGGTGACAGAAAAGATGAAATACATTTTACTTTGAGCTTAAATGGGTCCCAGAATCACTGAGGTTTTGCAGAAAATGTCATGTCCATCATCGCCAGGACTAGATGGTGAAATTTTTGCTTTGTCCTGTGTTGCAACTTTGTCTTCCTTCTCCTCGTTTAGAGTTGTAATACTTTAATAACCAAAGAGAATTGTAATGTCACAAGTCTCTTGCCATCATTTAAACCGTACAGAAGCCATTAAAGACACAAGGCTCTGCAAAAGAAGAAACAGACTTCTTGTATTTTCATACAGATGATTAAAAAATACCTAAATAAATACACAAATAAATAAATGTATGCAAATGTTTGTTTTAGGGAATTTTATACTTTTGACTTTTAAAACAACACCTGTCTCATTTGGGTGTAATTATAAACAGGAAGCTGCAAATTCCTTTTTAAAATAGATTTTGAAGGTCCCACCATCAGTTATTCAACAGTACATAATAATTCAACAAAAGAGAAAATACACCTGATGCAAAACATCATGCTGCATTTAGACCATATGCATGGATGACGTTTTAAGGTGCCCTTTCTTACAAATAAAAGAAAATCTTAATTACTTTTTCCTATACATAAATAACAATAAAGCAAAGCCACTTTCTGTGTGGCTATCTATTTTGGCATCCATACATCTATCCAACGTACACAAGATACCAGTAATACTCAGATGAATCTGCACACACACTGCCCGATGCACATACAGGGCATCAAAAACTCCCTCAATGTGCATCTGACTTCATAGCATCGCTCCCTGCCATCAAGGACATCTACAGGAAGGGGTGTCTGAAAAGGGCCAGGAAAATCACCAAGGACCTCAGTCACCCTGCACACACACTCTTCTCCCTCCTGCCCTCTGGGAGGCGTTACAGAAGCATACGGACCAGAACCACCGGAACAGCTTCTTTCCCACAGCTGTCACGCTCCTGAACGCCTTCTGACAAAAGCTATAAGGACTGTACCCCACCATCCTCCCATACAACAATTACATGTACTGTCCTCACACACAAACACACACACCACGACCTGTTCCCCCCCACCACACACACACATACAGTGGGGAGAACAAGTATTTGATACACTGTTGATTTTTCAGGTTTTCCCACTTGTAAAGCTTGAAGACTGTAATTTTCATCATAGGTACTCTTCAACTGTGAGTGATGGAATCTAAAACAAAAATCCAGAAAAATAAAATGTATGATTTTTAAATA
>JAUZNJ010081094.1:0-23991 GCA_034780135.1 Jordanella pulchra | reverse complement strand
ACAGGACAATAGGCAAGCAGCTTGGTGAGAAGGCAACAACAGTTGGTGCAGTTATTAGAAAATGGAAGAAATACAAATAACGGAAAACCTGAAAATACTAATACTAACCTGAAAATACTAATACTAATAAAAATACTTGTTCTCCCCACTGTGTATATTTGTGTGTGTGTTTGTGTGTGTGTGTATTTATGTCATATATATATATATGTTATTTTTATGTATCTTTAGAGGGCTTCTAGTCTACTGCTTTGTCACTTCTGGGGTCGCAACTTGAAATGTTCGGTAATCCCTGATCTGGGAGACTGTCACTTTTGACCCAATAGGATTATTACACCTGGCAAACATGTATCTTTAACTATAGAGCTGTAAATTGTAAAGACTGACATCATTGCAGCATCAAAGTATGCAGTTTCGCAAATGCATTGGCCTGCCATGGTGCAGAATATGGAAGGTGTTTATATAAGGGTTATTCATGCCAATCAATATGTGTGACCATATGAATGTAGTCTTGTTGCCCTTAAAGCCAACATTATGTACAGGTTTCAGATAGCTCACTTAAGGCAAGTATAAAGTAAAAGAGAGATAATAACAGCTGATATCAGCACAAAAAGAGTAATATCATGCAGCCCTAAACTTTACAAGTGCCTGGGCAGTTCTGTATTCAGCTCTAACGACCTGCTATGGTCGGCAGGTGTTACTGGTGATTAGCTCAAAGTAATTGTTTAGGAAAGTCAGAGAGCCTTTCCCTGAAAGCTGTTTATTTTTCTTTATTTAAATGTAAATCCTCTCTGTTATTGAGACTGCTCTTCATTTTGCTGAAGGTCGGTGTTAGAATAGGAAATTACAGAGGAAGAAGTGTATGCTTGTGTTTGTGTGAAAAACTCAAAGAGTTGATGGTAACAAAATATGTAGAGGTGTGCACTGAACAGAGATACTCCTTATTTGATGCAACTGTGCAATAAGACATGCTGTGCTGGAGCCTACATGTGTTTATAGAGTTAGGGATCTCCCCCATTCCATGTGTGATGTGTGTAAAAGAAGAGTTGTGGTTTAAAGTGAACATGTTTTTATATGAGATCCACCCCCACCTTGTGTGAAACAGCTGAACAATATTGATTTTAACCTGGAAGAGGATTATTGTTTACCTAACTAGCAAGTGATTTGTATACGTATTCAAAAGGGACTTATCCTAATTTGTACATTTACTTTTGTTAAAGTTTTCTTAGTGATGATGGAAAAGTCTCCAGCTTGAAACTGAGTTCATGTAATAAAGGTGAATATGATGTATAAAGTGAGAATGAGGAATTCAGGTTAACTTTTCTCAGAGAGATGTAGCTTGTATATCTGACAAACAGGCAACATACGGGGATGTAAAAGCTCTCTAGTCAGTAGTGTCTGCTTGAGTTCACAAAGTGTTATTTAAGACTCTTGTAAGCATTCAGATATATGTTAAAATGTAAGTTCCGGTTCTAAACCAAATCCTACACATGGGCTCTGATCTGTATCTGTAGTCCAGTTCTCTTTCCTTCAATGGACTCTTTTAGCTCAATTATAGAGGAAAATATAAATCAACTCTTTACTTCTGCTAGTGGTTAGACCTTAACATGCAGTTAAAATTATTTAGACAATACTTTGAAACGATAGCAGAAGAGCTGTCAGGGAAAATAAGTTGTTATAATGTCGGTTGTTAATAGCAGTCTGCATCAACTGCATATGACTCTATTATGTTCTGGGATGTAGTTGAAATAACACAGTTACTCCTTTTCCATTTCCTCCAGACTAGTAAATTATGAGCTATTAGCATGAAGCATGTATGTAGGTTAAATCATAGAAATAGCCGCTGCCATTTCAGACTGGACTCTGGAAGGACTTCCTGTCTGCAGACTTTAATTAAGGATATTTGGCAAAGCAAAGGTTTTTCTCTGCAGATGTTTTTCTTGTTCCTGTTCTTAAAGGTAGGCATTCTTTATTAGTCTGTAATAAAATTGGATCAGTTTTGTTTATCGCTGTGGACCACCAGTTGTTAAATTGCTGCCAATTGTATATTCTGCCTGCGGATCCTATGACCCCATATGGGATCCCACAGGCAATTTCATTTTATGATATTAATGTTCTTTATGGGGTACTCACTAATGTGTCTTATTTACAGGGATGTGTTCCTTTTCTCTGTCCATAGCTTGAGTTATTAGTCTACTCCATTATCCAGCATGCTTTCATGAGAACTTACAGATGGATATTGATTTGATGAGCAACGTTATGTTCATTGGATAACAAGACGTTGTGCGTTCCTATTTATGAGGTTGTGACAGAGACTTTTTGTGGCTTTTTCCACGTCATTTATTCTACACTGCTGTGATCAGCTGTTTTATTCCCCTCTGTGTAGAGGTTAAGAGGCTATGTGCATTGCTTTGTGTTGCTTACGTGAAAGATCCATCCACTAGAGTTTGATTTATCTGCTCTGACAGGGATGACGGTTTGATCGCCACTGGGATTTTTTGGGGGGGGGGGGTAGGAGATGAGAAGATATTAAATGTCTTACAAGTGTAGAGATTTTATGGGCTATGTGGCTTTATTGGTAACGTCATCCTTTATTGTGGTTGGATCTCTAAAGCTCTGGGTGGTAAATCGGGAAAACCATAAGTAAAGAGCAGAGACCATAATAAAAATGTCAGAAAAAGCTGTTCTGTGAATCCTTATTTTGTCTTTCCCTGACATAGGTCTGCTGTTTATGCAGCATCCATTCAATATTAGGGCATGATTCAGAGAATGAACATGATCCGGCTTTATTTTTATGAAATCTATTTCCAAATGTCCTTTTTGTAGACCCAAAATTGTGTTATTTTATCATTGGCCAAAAAGCATTGTTTTAAGGTATCTAACTTCTTACCAGAGATCAAAGGGGGATAGGCGTTCTAAAAATAGATCAATTAAATAATGAATTCACAGTATTCTCATTTATTAAAGGAGGTTAGGAGAGTTTTAAAGTATATACTCAGTGGCAACCATAAATAGAGAGACAGACAGACTAAAATATAACAGGTAAAGGATTTTGATAAGTACAAAATATAATGGAAACTACACTCTTATGCAAGAGTAAATGTAGCTACAACAAAGGTCTAGGCCAGTGAAAGAAGCTCATAAGAGCAATTTTCTATATGTTTTCTATAATCCTGAGCTCCGTTTATGGGTAAAGTACACTGTTTATTGAAATGATTTACTGATTGTTGTTTTGAGAGTCTACCCGACTTGCTGTATACACACTTTTCGTTTCCAGGATTTTACTTTCTAGTTTCCTCAAAACAGTGTTTTGTTGTTTTTTTTACTTTGACACCATGTCTCTTCCTATCTGACTCATGACGTTACTGCCAAATTGCTGTGTAGATCTGACCAAAATAGAACAGGGGCCATTCTCATTTGAACTATACAAGCACAGTTGCAGAGAATCGTGCAGTCTAAGTAGCCTAGCTTGATTTTCAATGAGCTCTAAGTGCTACAAACCTCAAATGATCAGAATTTCTGCGAATCGGATGCTAAATTTTGTTCGTTTTTTTTTTTTTTTCAAGCCTTCAGTCATTTCTGTCCAATTAAAGCAATGATTGTCACACACTTAGCTCTACTGACAAGTTGTAGTTCACACCTTAGAGTAGAATATAACAGCAAACAGCCCCAAATAAAACAAAAAATAGTCAGCTTTTTGTCCTACAAAACAAAAGGACCAAATTACTTTCCTGGTGTGAATTTACCCTTAAATTACTTCCTGTTAGTTTGTATTTCTGATAGTAGTAAACTGAGTGCCTAAAGCAAAAAATACAAACATCATACCCAGAACTCGTTATCGTAACTGAGCCTTGACCAAAAAAACAACAAAAAAAAACACAATATTGTGGCAGCTGCTTGTTCAAAGGAAAACATTAATCCGCTGTGGGGCACTTCCTGTGGAAGTGGCACCGTAGCGTAGTCTCGTCTCTCCTCTTCTCTGCTGCCTTCACCTCTCTTCGCCTCTGATTCCCCTGTTTTCTGTGGGTGGCAGTGGCGATGTGGATGCTTCTGAATGACTAAGTCATATTTACAGGGTCTGCTCCAGGGGACAGAGCCCATGGTCAAACTGACAGATTGCACACAATCACATGCGGATAGTTGAGGTTTTACCATATTGTGGGGAGGTGCACCCCAGGTGGACAGCTTGGAGCTGAAACGAGTTGACTAATCATCTCCTTTTCTAATGCTTCCACCATTCATAGGTTGATATTTCTTGCTGTATTTCAGACTGTATTTCCTTCACAGCTCAGGTCTCTTTTACGTCCTCCTTGTGTCACTTTTTAATAAATAATTTTATGGATAGATTATGTTAATAGTTGCTCAATATATGTCACAAGCAGCTCATGATCATGCAGTAATAAAACTCCCTGAGGTACACACAACAGGCAGGGAGTCTGAAAGAAAGAGATGAGATTCCTGTGGAACACATCGATGAAGCTCTGCAGGCATTCTGTTATGCTTTTAATCCCTCAAGTCTTTGAATCCACACTCAGAAACTGTTATGCTGAGTAAGATGAAGAGCAAGGAGAGATACTTTTCATTCCGCTCCCTCTTTCCACTCATATCCTCATTGTGCATTCCACCGTTTGTACTTCCGTTCGTCCAGAATCCTTCCCTCTCTACTTTTACTTGAGAACACCGCTGCCCTGCAGCCTACTCCGCCTTTGCATCTCACCAAGTAAAATATTGATGAACCCTATCTGACCTTCGTTGCTGTGTCAGCGGCTTCTTTAAAATTTCTTTAGAGATACATTGTGCTTTTGATATCATGGACCTTTGCTTATGATGGACGCATTCACGTGATGCGGACATGTGCTGAATGTGCTCCTGACCCTCATAAGTGTTAAAAACAAGATGTAACAGTGTTTTTGATCTTTCTTGGTGTACAGATTGACCCTTTAAACCTGTGATGCACTAACAGTGATCACACAGTGGTTGGAGATTAAGGAAGGGTTTTCCAACACAGCATATTGCCATCCCTGCTGCTGTAAACCAGATGGGACACAGAGAATAGATATCTTAGTGCTACATAAAGGTAGCTGTGGGCCCTTACAGGTTGAGTAAACACCATATGCTGCGTGCCTGATAGTTTCTAATGTGCCATTTATTTGCCTTCCGGCTACCCTTCCTCTTTCCCATTCAGTACTCTGTCTTCCTCTAGTTATTCTGAGGACATTTTATCTGTGAGCTTGCGGTAGTGGCCTATATATGTTTCCCCCAAAGCACAGGGGGGGATCCAAACATGAGCTGGCCTGCTTAGGAGTATGAGGCATGAACAAGATCCACAGAAAAGCTCTAAGCTTCCAGAGCAAAGGAGGATCTATCTAGCCACTGGATAAACTTCCAACTTCACCACCTTAAATAGTTTTCATGTTGTGCCAGTGGTGCTCAAAGGTTATGAAAACTGAAGCTTTGTGTGAGTAACTTGGACTTAAAGTGATGAAAGTCTCCCATTTAAACTACATTTCCTAGACTTTCCAATGGACCTTAATAACTGAACACCTGCTTGTTTTTTTGTTTTTTTCCTTTTGGACCACAGTGACATTAAGTGGAAAATAGGAATTACTCCCTTGTGCATCAAAGTTTACTTCTTATATTCTGTGTTCCATTGCCTACTTTAATACCAGAATTATGATATTTACCATCATTTTATAGGTTTAAAATTTATAGCCCTGTTTGGATTTGCTATTCAGGCAAAAAATGATTACGTTTCGATCTTTTTGCCTTTGATTGAAAATAAATGTGTATTGTAATATTTTGAGCTTTGCTGAGTTGCAAAAACAACCAGTTTCATGTACAGATCAAAGCATTGATTAAATGATTACATTTCCTTAAACCTGCTCTAAATTATGCTTTTTATGTTCGGATTAACATCTTTTGGTATCACAGAAGTAATGGCTGCCATATTTGCTAGGCTATTACATCTAATCTTCTGGCCAGCTGATACTAAGGCACACTCTTGATTAGAGAATTTGGTGAGTTAGATTCTTAAGGTCACGTGTAGAGATGATCATGATAATGATTGGAAACAGAAGAGAAATATAATCTAAAGCTTTAGCGTTCTTTAAAATGGGTTAATATTCATTTTGTTTTCACTGTATAGATCTGACGGTAGAAACAGTTGCTCATTGTTTAAGAACCAGAGCTGAGGTACTTTTGTTTACAAAAGGACGAAAAAAAAATTGGCATTTGTTTCAGAGATGCTCCATTCAGTTTTAATTAAGTCTGACCCACAAATCAATACCCAAGCTCTGAATTCAGCAGCTTGCTCATCACCACTAAAAATGGACTAAAAATATTGGCTGAATTTTTTTTCTTTCACCCAGATATGACTGTCTTATAAATATTGTATATGTGAAACATTGGTAGGAGCAGCTTTTTCATTCCTTTGATCAAGATTATTGGAACGCTTTGCTACTCTTGACTTATCTGCACTCCTCTTCAGGGATTCATGTATTGTACTACCAGAGACAGGCATTTCACCCCTCTGTGAAGGCCTCCATTAAATAGGACTTTACTGCACTCTGATAGTTTGTTGCATCTCAATGGCAAGAAATGCTTTGTGATCTAAATGCTAATACGGTATCCTGTAACCAGGAGGGGGTACACTCTCAGTACTTTTAAAACTCTGTCTTTCATGTCCCACCTCATGTCCTTCTCCTCTGATTGATGTGCTTCCAGGAATTAACATTAGATTTGGGTTTAGTTGTAGGGCTCACTGGGATTTTTGGCTTTAGGTCCATTTAATTTTATATAGGAAAGTTTGTGAGGAAAAAAAATATACCAAATATACTCCCAAATGTGGTCAGTGTGTAAAAGTGTTTGACCTTAAGAAGCAGTGATTGATCCTCTCCAGCTTTTATGCCATTATCAGACAAGCGTAAATGCTGTCATTGCCAGATCTTTAGGGAGGTTTGATGTAATAAATTCCTAATTAACACCATTTCCAGACATCTTTATTGACTTCTTGGTTGCAAATCACCCAAGAATGGCTGAAGGATGGCGCTGCCGCCAGCCAGCCTCGTCTCTGACGGCAATGTTAAGTTCGTCATAAAAGGGCAAAAGAGAACTATAAATATCAAACCAGCTGGACATCTTATTTGAATTTGATATGCCAGATGAGATGGACAGATATAGTCGCTTGTTTAGGTCATCTTCACTTCACTGCATACTCTTTAAATGGCTTATGCCTATTTCATCCTCTTACTGTTACTGTTACGTTCTGTTTTCCACAGAACTGTGCATCTAGTCATGCTGCCTTAGGGTTTTGTTGCAGCCACAGAAACTAACTGAGGGCCACTGGCACTGACTTATTTCCTGAGAGGAAACCCTTTGTAGTTTCCTCTTCCTTGCTCGGTGCCTTGATCATGTGCTTTTACTGCTGGGCTAGTTTCCTTTTAAATGAACTGATCAAAGGTACGCAGCTCTAATTTCTTGTATAGTATGAGCAGAGATAAAATAGCTACCTTGTAGCCCCTTTTATAGATCATCCTAATATGAAATGGCTCTTATTTTTAAAAGATAGCACATCTTGTGTCTGTTTTCTTTCATATAGATACGGAAAAAGTGTGCATACCTCTTCAACTTTTTCACCTTTTGTTATGTTAAAATTTCCAACCTACAGATATTCTACTGGGATTTTAAGTAAAGTCAAAGCAAGACAATTTAAAAAGTTTTTAAAAATTGTAAGTGAGGCACACATATGGATTTTACCCTCTGGGCTTTTCCTTTACATAACATATTTTGCTGCCATTGCAGCTCAAAGTCTATTAGCCCATGCCTGTAGCAGCTTTGCACACCTAGGTTCTGCTTGTCAGTATAGAATAAAACATGGAAACAGCTTTGATATGTCCCCTTTAAATGTGCAAATTGGGTGGGGTACTAGCAATTTGAGCATTTGTAAAAGAATAATCATTATTAAAAAAATAACAAAAATGATAATGATGATTAAAATAACTTATGGTGCACCTTAAGTAAAAATTTGAAAGTGATACAAACAAACAAAAAAAAGATAACAAAAGTAAAAGTAAAACGTAAAAGATATAGCTATCAGTCCCCCACTACTAAAAGTTCTGCTAAAGAAAAAAAAAAGTGTACCAATTCAGACACAGATTAAAAAGTCCAACTTCTTTTCAGATCAGCTCTTAATATCTGCACAACTTTAAAGATCAGATGACCAGAGTTCACTGTTTATAGAAAGATGGCTGATTTTATAAAGAATGACTTAGAATGGAAAATCATGACACATAATGCATTGAACCAAACTATCCATTGAAGCTCTGACTCGTGAAATAAGTGTTGTTGTCCTGCAGAAAGGAAAACTCTCACCCCAGTCTCAAGTGTTTTTGCAAATACTCAAATTATGGGGGGCAAGTACAGTTGTATGCTGAACCTTTCAGTTGTTTCTGTACAAGACTTTCAAAAACTATGCATAATTTTTCTTCAACTTCAAAAAGATTTATGTTTAATGTGCCTCTAACCGGTAAGTCAGTCAGTCACCACAATGGGGAATAATAAAGTAATAAAAAGCATGAGTTGTTCATTTTCCACACTCTAATTTGCCAGTCAGTAGTGCATCTCCATTTTTATTTCTCCTACAATAGTCAGAGGATCATTTTCTCTGTATCGTGATTAAACCTGACATGAAAAGTATTGTACCCTTTTCAACTAGATATCGTTCTGTCATAAAAATATTATGTATTTTTTATGTTGTCAATCACCGTGCATTTAAAATAGGGGAAACATCTAAAAGGACACCAAAACTCCTGGAGACAAGTTAGGGTTCAACTCCTCAGAAAAGGTCCTTCTTTCTTCTCTTAAAATTCAGCTCTGTGGCTAAAAAAAGATATGTAAATTCAATATTATTTCCCACACATTGAGCTACTTGTTGCTAATAAGCTTAATTTAAAACTTTCATTATCTATGATGAACTGCCCAAAAAAGGGATGTATGTGTAGAGTTTGAGTTACTCTGTTGTGGAACCCCCTATGGTAACATTTTGTAAACTCTAGATTAGCCGTAGTTTGTGTCTGACCTAAGGAAATACAATCATTTACATTAATTCCCTAGCAGCTAATGTTCCTGACACTATGAGGCATAACAGCTGAGTTTGCAGTAGATAATCAGATTTGTCTTGACCTTATAAAAACTTTATGCCAAATTATGCCTTCTTGAAGTAGAATAATAGGCCTGCAGCACAGCAGCGATGAGCTGTTTTCTTGAAACTTGCAGAATGTGAGTTTAATTCCAACTTCTCAGAGCCATATACTGATGAGTCACTGGACCAAGCACTTAATTCCACTGATTTGTAAATCATTCTGAATTTGCATTTAGAACTGCTGGATTGAATGCATTTTACCCATACAGGTCTATCTTCATAACAACACTTTACATTGCCAAACACCACAAAGGGTGCGGTCCAAGTGACACCTGTTGGTCTCCTGGCTCCTGCCAAGCTGCTCACGTATCTTTGTTTAAAATGACTTCCATCGGTGGCTGCCTGATGGTGTAATTGCTCAGATGTGCTGAATATGTTTGTACAAATAAAGATTTAAAGCAATTTATCATTTACTTCCCACCTAACAAAGATGCACTGAATTGTGTCTATCCCATTAAATCCACATAAAATATATTTAACTTGTGTTTAAGCTGTAACCAAATGTTAAAATGTATATTATTTAATGTAACTGTGTAGTTTTGTGGGGCACTGCATATGCACATATATTTTAAGAAAATACAGAACAATACAGTTCTGCTTTGAATCTCAGTTTCATGTGAATTAAACTTTCAGTTTCATATATTATTATTTGCTGAACAGGTGTTGACTTTTTCAAGTGTCAATGAAAAGCAGTATACCCCTTCAGAGTGTGGGAAAGTGGATAATCAGTACTTTTTCTGTCATAGGGGCTAAATGTCAGGTTCTGTCTTTTACTGCTGCTTTAGTTTTGATCTTTAAAAAATCCCTTCCCTCAAACTCTCCTAGGAATAAATTGAGGTTAAGTTTCTCTGACGGGATTCATCTTTTTATTGCATCACTCAGACACAAATCTCTCCTCATTTTTTCGGGAAATTTCAACTGAACTATACAAATAAAATAAATTGCATATAAATGTAGTTCTTGTAATGATACTTTTTGGAGAAACACTAAATGCTCCCTGCTGGCTGGCTCCACCAGAGACTTTACATTCAATAACTCTGTCTGGTTTGTGTTTTTATTTCCCTGAGAATATGTTACAGTAAAATAACTCACCCTCTCTGTTTACAGACTGGAACCTCTTCATTATCTATAAGCACACTGTGATGCTTTGCACATACAATATACTGCCTGGGATTTAACAGAAACAAAGTTAACAAATGTCCCACACTGAACACACTCATATCTCTTTAGTGGGGTGTCTTTTGATGCAGCCTCGGGGTTAAGTGTTTTTATCCCATTGCCTTTTGTGAAGCATGTTCTAAATTGCTTCGCTAGAATCCATTTTTCCTTTAGGTTCTAATCTCTTATGCATTTGGTTAAAAAATGTTACTCAGCAGCACCAGGGAAAATATTTATGTCCACTCTTATCCCCTTCCACTCCACTACGCATTGTTCTGAACCTTGGGTTCTTGGACAGTTCTGCTACTTTCCCATTTATTGTCCATCTAAATCTGAATCCTAAACTCTATTCTATGAATCCACAGGCAGCTGTTGTACCAACATTCACTTTCTCTGTTGTTTTACTCCTCCCAGCCTTAGGCAGAAGAATAAAGTTCTGTCACTCTGAGGGGCACAGACACATCCATGAGGATCTGCTCTTCAGTCTACCTTAGAAATCAAGTTACATGTTCAGAGAAAATCTGAGCTTTAACAATTATCTGTAAGTCAAAGAGTGAACCCAGTAACTGAGTTTGATTGACTGGGCTTTGTTTTCTAAATGATCAAACGGTCTCAAAAAAAAACAATTCATAAAACTGGGAACACTTCATTTCTGTTTGGTAGCCATTTTTATCCATTCTCCTCAGAAAAAAACTGCCACATTTCTTCAAGCTGTAAATTTCTTTCAAGCAGAGATATGCTGTGATTTAGCTCATAAATACTACCACTATTAATAGATTGGGAAAAAAATCCTGGAAAGAAATAATTTTTCATGCAGATCGTATGTGCGTCAAGCATAACTCAACCTTAAATGTAGGGGAGGGTTGTCTCAAGTCTGCGGCTCATGTATATTGGTTGGTTAGTCTGCAGAGAGTCTATAAACTATCAGATTAGCCACAGTCCCAATGGAGATTGCTCTCATTCATGAGAGTATCAGTCAGCTGAACTGAGGCATTTGGCATATTTACTTAAAAACAGTGCTGTAATTCCTGACTTTGTCATGCGAATGCTTAGACAGAACATGTTTTTCACTTACCTGCACACATGGACACAGATGTTTAGTTGTATGTTATCATCAATCATCGCCAACAGAAATTGCAGGCCCTGCATCAGGGGCATGTAAAGAGAAACAGATTAAGTCCCCCATAAATTTGTAGTCAGCTATATGGGGAAATAAGGAGGTTTAATGTGTGCTAAAAGGTGACAGAATGATCCCCTAACCTCAAAGGTACACGGACTCCAATCTGTGAGTGCCAGTGAGTGAGGCCCTTCTTACATGGGTCCCGTTTCCTGCAATGTTATGTTCTTTATGCGTTTGGAGATTACCTACTTGAGAACAGAGACCTCTCACAGGGCCTCTTCAACAATCAGTATAAAGAAACTTCTCTGCTGCCAAAAGCAGAACACAAACGTCAGCATATATTCTTTTACAGTCTAGTCACTATGCTTTCATTGAAGCTGTCATGTTGGTGCCATTGGATTGGCTCGATGATCTGTTTTGGGTTGACAAGTCCAGGCTGTTACTCAGATTAATTGTAAAAGATCCTTTGAACATAATGTTAACATGGACAGATTTACAAGCTAAACCTTCAATACACAAAGTGTTTTGGTACGCTTTCTTGTGTACCTGACAGATGTAATATATAATGTGAAGGGGTGGAGTGTAACATGGAGCTGTCACCTCTTCCAATTAATTTCTCCCAAAAATATATTCCTACCTTTAAATTACTCAGAATTATATCAGTATTTCTACTTCCTTCTAATCATTTGAAGTATCCTAATTTTCAAATAGCTCAAACATTCTGATATACAATCAGGTCAGTGAAATCCCATGACTACTGATAAGCTATGTGACAGAGGTCACAGATTGCAATTTTTCTTTTGATATGCTCTGATCAGCAAGTAAAACCAGCATAGCTTTAGTATAATCTACGAGTTGATAATCCTAAGCATTAAACTCTGAAAGAGGTTGGAAACTGTAAAAGAAATAAAAGTTAAAGATTCTAAGTGTTCTTTTACTCCGATTTGTTTGGTTTACTTTAAATAGAATAGAATTCTTTTTCCCAGGTTTCCCCCTTTGTTTGGGCAGGTTTGAAAGCTCATAAAGGGCCTAAAAAAAGTAAACAAGTCAACCCTAGCGATTACAGTTGGTCTCTGGTCATTTTTTCCGATCAGGTCACTAACAGTGGAAAGCAAATTGATGTGTCAGGTAAACCAGAGGAAAGAATGAGCACTAAAAGAAAGAATTGACGTATAACTTATAGACCTTGTTACCTGCAAACAACAAAAATCAATTTCAGATCTTGGTATCTGTACAGCCCTCTCGAGTGTTGCTACTGCTCATTATGGAGAGCTTCTTCTGACAGCATCCCCTCTTGTGACCTCATAGTTGTGTGTTTGAAAGTGAACTACAGCATTCCAGTGTGAAACTGGGTTAAAGCAGAACTGTATAACAATTACTATAAGACATGACATTTCACATAGTCCTGTCCATACTTTCAAGTGTAAGGCCAAGAATCCAGAAATTGGACCGAACACAAGGAGCACTTCGAAGATTTATTAAAAATAATGTTCTGATGGGAGACGGGTAAAAGCCAAGAGTGCAGAGAAGAACCAATTGTCCAGGTCTGGAAGAGTAAACAGAGTCTGAAAAGTTTTTCCTTGTTCTCAGTCTGTGTTCTGGAAAGGATAGTGAAAATGTCTTATGGAGCAGACATATACTGTAGCTTGGTCCGTGATGAAAGGGAAAATAGCAGAAGCAAAAATGGAGTTCTGATATCAAGGCAAGGGTCATATACAGAAGGTAGATGCCGGCAGAGGTATGCAGAGGGCCTGACAAAAGCTCATTGATCTAAAAAAAAAAAAAAAAAAAAAAAAAGGTAAATAGGTATGTGTCCGGAATACAGAAGCCAAATCAGAATCTGGCAAGGCAAAGCAGGAAAATACAAAATGCGAGAATCGGTCAAAATCTGGGAAGTCAGTCAAAAAACAAACACTGGAAGTCTTCTCACACAAATGGCTTTCAAGTATCTGGCGCTAGATGACTAGGACAGCAACAAGGCTACCACTGATAAAATTTCATGGTTATCAGCAGAGAACAGCGTGCAGCCAGCCCATGACAACAGATCATGAGGAAAACAAGGAAACAGAGCAGAAGCATGAGATTAAGACAAACTTTTACTACCTTCATTAAAGATATTTCAGTGCATTTTAACTTATTTTTATCTGTTTAACAGTACAATTAAACTGAAATATACACGATACTTGCCTCTGGAATCTGGAAATGACTCAAAGGTAAATGAACTCAAATGTTACTGATAGTTGGTTACAGGCATGAGCTTGTTGTGCTAGTTACTGGTTTAAGGGATACAAATATACCTTTGTATGGTTCTAAAAAAGTACAGTTTCAAAACCAGACATTTTATCCTTAATGGCTGTCTTGTGGTTTTGGATGTTTTTGATATAATATCAAAAAGACCTTTGGAAATAGTGAAGTTTTGTTGCTATATGGACCAGAGCTATTTCATAATGTGAGCTTTTGCTCTATTCCTGCATGAAATAGTTTTATTATTCCAGTTTACCAAGAAGAAAGTGAACTGTTTGGGAATTAATGCTGATGATATCTATTGGTGCAATACATTCATATCCAACAGGTGGGTTTAGGATCAGTAACAGCAAAAAATAGATACCCAGCTGACCTACTGTTTGGTGAATATTTCTGGATCTTCAGCCTGGAGTGTTAAAGCTTTTCCTCCTTTGTCCCTGCCTTTCAGCAAGGCCGGCTAAAAGAAGACATTAAAGCAGCCTAACAATGTTTGGTGCTGGAACAAGTCTTCTGTTTCTTTAGGCTGTCTTGCATTTGAAGTCAGTAAAGTATATCAAGCTGTGAACCGATTTCTTTTGGTGTACTAGTGAGAGAGAATGATGATCTGTGTCAGCAGGTGTTGCATGCTGCCCAGCTTTAAAGCCTGTTTAACCCTTTTCATATGGATCAAATCTTATCATGATCACTAACCCAGGTTGTTCTCAATTTGTGGTCTTTTTCATGGATATTTACAGCTTGGCTGGACTGGACCTCAGTGTGGTGCCAGGACTTTTAGTACATGCGGCTAATCAGTGCAGATGTAGTTTCCTGTGTTCAGCTTCAGTACAGGTAGGAAAGAGTGGATGTTGAGAGATTTTAATGTGCTTTATTAATGTAAGAAAAATCAAAGTTTTGCAAAAGGTAATTATATCAGTGGATCTCAGTAAAAATTAGAAACTTGATGTATTTAGCAATTCAGTTTCATATATATATATATAAAACTTAAAACTGTTATTTTACCACAACTTACTTTTGCTTTTTCTGCAAATTGTTTGTTTCATTTTGCTGATCTCTCATCTCTGACCTCTGAATCCCCCTGATAGAGGGAAAATAGTTGAACGTGTATAGTCAAAGCAAACACTGTGATGTGCTTAATAAAGACACTGGGAGTGGAGAGGAGGAGCTCTGGTTTTGCTGCAGCTGCTGCATTGGTTGTCTGCTCTGCAGTGGGGAGGGGCTGAGAGAGAGGCAGAGAGAAAGGGAGACTCTTGGGGAGGAGGGCAGAGCTCTTGTTGGATGATAGGGAATGCCCGTTAGTTGCGTCTGCCGATAATAGCGCATCAGCCAGTGCGCTGCTATTGGGGGAGCAGAGCAGAGGCAGCTCGGAGGACTGAGCTGCTGAGCGCAGAATGGTACACTAGAGGAGACAATCAGAGACAGAGCACGTGAAGAGAGAGTGCATCTGCACATTTAAAGAAGAGGAGCCCTGAGGAGAAGCAGGACAGAAGGCAGAGGAGAAGAGAAAAAGGAGGATAAAAGTTACCTGGTCAGCAAAAGATCGTAGAGCAACTGAGACTCAGTGGATCTCAGTCCCACTGGAGGAGCCAAGCACATCAATGAGCAGAGCAGGAGGAGAGTGATATTACAGGAGGGTGGTTGGGGGTCTGTAACTTCTTCTCAGAATTACGGTCCTTTCATAAGGCAAGGGTAATGCTCCTAACAGGACCCTACTGCACAGCTTACTTCAGGATTATCACAGGAAGGCAGCAGCTTTAAGCAAAGGACTCTTACTGTAAACCAGCCCAAGTGCCTGTGCTGTTCCATTCAACTCTCTTCGCACAGGTGACTTCTTGGAAGTGGATGTAGTTGTGTGCCTTTGTTGTCGTTTCTTCAAAAGTGTGAGCAGTGGAGGTTTGAAGGCCAAGGTTTTCTGTAATCTCTGGGACTATGTTAGACTGTGCATCAGAGAGCCCCTCATCAGCAGCAGCAGCTCTAGAGCATGGAGAAGTCCAGCAGTGAGGAGTCAGCCATTCATCGTAGTCCATCTGTAGACAGCCGTGATTCGGATTTTCCTCAAGCCTCCACGTCTGGCCGCCCATTTGGTGGCCGTGGCTTCACTGCCGGCGCTTTCTACGGCTCCACGGGGCCACGCAAAAACGCACAGCAGGGACAGACTGGTGCTGCAGCTGACACCGGCGTGGGAGACAAGACCAACAACAAGTACAGCTCACCCAAAGGCAGCAAATACGTAGTCTTTTACCTGGATCTATCCTTTGTGTTCCTTTTAGAATTCAAGAAGTGCAACATGGCGAGAGGCTGCTTGTGCTGCTTGAAGTATTTGATGTTCATCTTCAATCTCATCTTCTGGGTAAGTGGCTCATCATTTCCTAATGTTTGTCTTGGCATGCTTGCTCATATTGATCCTGCTGACATTTATGCTGACGAGGGAAATATGCCAGCAGGGATTTACTACAATTAAAACGTGAAAGCACAATTCGTAATTCAGAATGTTAATCAGGGAACATTGATATATAACAAAATGTTGGCTGTCAGGGTGACCATGCGTTTCTAATTACATCAGGGTCTTTATGCTTGTTCCATTTTGCGCAAGCTGCTATTCTTGGATGCAATGACAGAGTCAGTGGCAATGCACCAGGTCTTCTTTTGTATTCTGTGTGGTACTGGGGGGGGGTCATTTGGGTCACTCTTTTAGATGGCTGTGGGATTCAGAGCTAGCACGGGACTGAAATGATACCTCTGGCATGTACTAGATAGTGAGTAGATCTCATAGAGTTCGGTCAGCAGTAGTTTCATGATATTAATCTGTTTATTGTTATTGTTGCACTGTTGGTGTAAATGTACTCAGCTAAAAACTAAACAGTCATAATAAAATACTGCAATTTTATTGATGATACGGCATATCTGATTTTTCGAGTAACTGCTATGTTTACAGTGATGATGGCAATAAATCTCATCATGCCCAGTTTACTCACCCATAGATTTACTCGCTCATAGATTTCATTCAAGGGAAAAGAGTCACTATGTGGCAGGCTGAGCCGTGTGTAGCCATGCATGGGCATTTATTGTGAAAATGGGTATCCCTTGAATGATTACAGGATGGATTATAAGGCTTATAGGTTATGAGGGTAAGTCTTTTGTGTGGATGCAATGAAGCGTGAAGCATTAAAAATATCCCAACATGAAGGACTCAATCATCCCAGACTTCCCATATCACTGAGCTGGGAGCTCTGGTAACTGGGGCACGGGGATGGAATTAGCCTCAGCCCTGTTGTGAATAGACCAGACTTTGAAACAAACAAACACACACACACACACACACACACACACACACACACACACACACACACACACACACACACGCACACGCACACACACACACACACACACACCAAATTTAGATGAAGACTTATCAGAAAATAGCCAGCACAAATCTTAAATGAAGCTGTTGATCTTCTGCCTCTTGAAGGGAATATACAGCATCAATATTTATACAACTTATCATTCCAGGTGTGTTAAGACTTCTCCTTTAAAATATCTCCTTGTGTGAAATTTGCAAGTATTCTGTGAAAAAAAGTGTAAAAATTAAATGGGCAAGTCTGAAAAAACTTAATTTGACATCAGCGTCACATAAAGTCAAACCAAATTTGTTAAATTAAAGGAGGCATGCCCAAAGTCCTCGAGGGCAGCTGTCCTGCAGCGTTTAGAAGTTTTCCTGCTTCAGCACAGCTGATTCTGATGATTGTAGTTCAGCAAAAACCTGTTAATCAGCTATCAATGGAAATCAGCTGTGCTGAAGCAGGAAAATCTCTGTTACCTGCAGGACAGTAGCCCTTGAGGACCGACTTTGGGCATGCCTGAATTTAAGTATTCGGTCTAAATGTAAGTTTACACAGTGAATTTTACAATTGGTACTATGTTAATATAAAACCCATTTGAGGCCAATTCTCAACCAAAAAAGCAGTTTCTTACCAGATATACCTTATACTAAAAAAAAACATCCACAGTTGCTGAGTGGTCTGCTGTTGATTACCTGCTCAAGCTACCTGTCAAAGCCATGGCAAGGACTGTGTCTCATCATGGTTGTTTTGCTCCGATAAGGACCAAAAATACCAGTTTTTTTTCAACATACTAGAGCAAATAATCTATTTGTTTATTTGAGAAACAGTTTTTGGTGGCTCTAATAAAACCTGATTTCTCTTGAGAGTTTTCACACATTCTTCTCCTAAATTATCTTAAAAAACAATTGTGCACATTATATCCTGCTTCTCTTTTGCTTATAGTAATCATTATAGTAATATAGTAATCTACTAATTTGACATAATTCATTTCAAAAGGTTAAAACAATCTATTCTATGATGAACTTAAGAGATTTGCAGAAAATGTCTTAGAATTTCTTACTGGCGTTGAAAAACAATAGAAATCCCAGTTGAGATTTATGCATGTTTTATTCTATAAAAATACATCTAGCTTATAAGGAGAAAATCTTTTCAATCATCAACATTTTTTCCTTCAGAGAATGAAATTAAAGGGCTCTTTGGTACTTAAAACGATGTCAATGTCTATTGAAGTAAATGAGAGGGTCATAAAAGCCAAGCTTGTGATTGATTTGTTATTGCTTATATTGACCTATCTTGATTTTTATATTAGTAAATTCCAAGTAGATGCTTTGGTCCGTTTGCCTTAAAGATGAGGTTAAGCTTTTAGGTGATCGATCCGGAGTTGTTCATTGTTATACTTTTATGATTTTCTTCATAGGATTAACTCATCTTAGTATAGCCTCTTGATTTCAAAAAGTCACTTATTTTATATATTTTTCTTATGAATTTATTTAGAATTTTACACTTTAAATCAAGTTTGCATGCCACTAATGTAACTAAATTTTAGGCGATTAGTGCAGGGCAACAGCAGAGAGGAAATCTACCTTTTAACTAAAAGAAACCTCCAGTAGAACCTGGCTCAGTATGGGCTGCCATCTGTCTCTGCCGGCTGTAGGTTAAGAGGACAGGAAAGAGACACAGATAAACACAGATGGTGTTGGCATTGACTATTTGCCAGGACAAAGAAGAAAGACAAAGGTTGGAGCAATATTAGTATAAATTATTATCAAAAATGAAATGGAAATTAGATGCCCGGTCTTGCTCCACCAGTAGGAGTTCAGGCATGGTCCTCCATTGGATTGCTCTATGTTATCTGGGCCTGCTTGACATCGACAACAGCTTCACATTTTAGCAGCAGTTACACTAACATTGCTATCCAATTTTCTTTAAGAGCCAGTCTCCAGAGATTTGTGGTGAGGCTTTTACTTCCCAAGGCCTTCCGGGCTCAATTTGTACTTAACCCGTTTCAGCAGTGGAGCCTCACCACTAATAACTGGCCACAGCATGGCCCAGATAGTGAAGCAGAACAGAGGCTTTAGATTTCAAAGCCAGTGGTCTTCAGTTTAAGTTTATTTTGTTGGTCTTCAAAAAGATGCTTCATGGCTGTCATGAGATTTTGTTGAAATACTTCCACACACACACACACACTCAGGTAAAGTTTACTCTCTTTTCCCCTCTTACCATTTGGTCATTATAGCAGCTTTAAACAGTGATAAACAAGAAGAAAATGGGGTCGTATGGTGTCTCATCCATCAACAGATGCTTACCTGTAGCTTCTAAGAATTGCACATTTGGGGTCAATGCTTAGGTTAGTCAAGCTTTCAGTAATGAGATCAGTCCACAGTCAGGGGTCATGATAGGTTGCCTGAACAAGCCGGGATGAAAGGAGGAGGACTGGAGGTATGCTGTATCTTGACACTCCTGGGACTGTGCTGTTCTACGTCTGACACTTCAGAAATCACAAGGTTACCGAAGCTGGCTGAGAGCTTTTACTCTTAACTTCTGTCATCTCATCCTAAGACTGATGAGGAAATGATCCACTGATGTAACCTTAGACCAAGAGCAGCAGGGGCCGCTTCTTTCTGAAAGCTCAGACATGGACAAGCACACTTGCTTTGCAGACACACAGATATCGACCATCCTTGGAAGTGTGTTTACCACCCACACTTCTTCAGCAGCTTACGCTAGTAACTTGAGGCACAAGGTAAACAGTAGCAGGCACTCTAGGCAATGCTGTACATCTGCTGATCTTTAGCCTCACTAGCATTTGTTTGTGACCATCTGCCTCCTCTTTCTTATGAGGGATTAGAATAGTCTGAGCTGCAGGGGGTAGTTTGGGGCAGATTAGAGCGGTGCTTGGTTGTGTGGTTGAGGATTGAGAGCACAGCTCCTTAGGACAGCTCCATGTTAAAGCCTACATCATCAAAGCAAATGCCTTTGTGGTGTGACGATGTGTGACAAATAATGTAGTTCAGTAGGGAAGAGGACCTGCTGTGCTGGCTCTTAAGCATACTCTAATAGTGTTTGTTGGACCAGCTTGATAGGGCCGTTGATGTTAAGTCCCACTGGTGTTAGCCTTGGGAGTGTTTCAGAGCTGATGTTCTTGCTGGGAGCCAGGATTTCATCTTCTTATCATGTCAACCATTCTCAGTATGCATGGCTTCCATTCTAAGCTCCTAGTTCAGTATTCCATGTCCTGTGCAACAGCATCATGTAGAAATATTTATCTTTTGCTTTGGCACTTTTAAAAATGCAACACATAAAAAAACTGTGCTTGAAATTCTTACTTGTAAAATGTCTGTAAAATTGCCCACAAAATCTTTTCCTTTGTTGCAGATTAGTTGTGCAGCATCCTAATGGGTCTGCCCCAGCTGTGCCATTATCCTGGCATATCAAAAGCTCGCTTGATATTCATATTTAAAAGGAAAGTGTCGGTTCAGCAGTCTTGTCCTCGTAATACAAGAAGGGTACAATCAAAGCAATTCCTTTGTTGCAGGAAGCAAAAACAGATTTGTTTAGCATTCATGAGTTCTTGCACTTACTTGGGGGATTGCTGCAGGATTTATAATCAGTTTAGTTCACGGCACCAGCAATTTCAGTTTTCTATTGATATAAATGATAAATTTGACACTGAAATGTCAAGTGTATATATGCCTTGGTAGGACAGTACATAAGGATTTTAACAAAATTGAGATGTCTTTTGGGAGTCTGGCATGAGTGTAGGTGTAAGCCGGCATGTAGTTTTTTGGTCTTCATAAAAGTTTTACATAAGCTGTTCCTCTGCTTCCACCTAAGAGAGGATTACCCAGGGGTTTCAGTATAAGGCGCTGTAGCAATTTTGTTTTTTTCACTGTCCACAAAAAATTCTGTAAATTTTAATGGCTTAAAGATATTGTTTTATGGCTGTAAACTATTTTTTTTCTAGGTTTTTCAATAAAAAAACAGAGCTGATATATAACTACCACTGCAAGATTGGAAGGAAATTTATACTTGAGAAATCACAGCACTCGTGTAAATAGCCAACTATATAGCAAACCTTTGCAGATACTTTACTGGTTTCAATTAAATCAAATTTCATTTATAAAGCATTCTTCCTCCATACAGCAATGCAAAGTGCTTTCCAGGGTAAAAACTGTTTAAATCATCACACCAAATGTATACATAGTTAAAAGTTGAACAAGCACACACACATTTCTCACAGTCACACACACACAAACAGTACCCTCCCCACCCCTCCCCTTTGCAACATGAACTCCAACCTCTTTATAATGTCACTCATCTGACAATAAAAGATGGTTTAAACCAGTTTGCACAGTAGCAAAGCCTATGTATCAAGATATGTGATTAATAGTTTTTTCAGCTAAGTTAGATGATGGCTTACTTCTAATGATAGGCCTTAATTTGTGTTTTGTCTTTTTTGTCAAGATAGCAATATCAGACAAGATTTTAATCAATTTATTTCACTCTGAAATCTGAAATCAGATCTTACACTGGACTCTTTTCGCATAAAGTACTGCATCAGTGCAAATGTATAATTGCAGTCCCCAACAACAGGTGTATTTGTTGTTCTGGTATACCCAGAATCTCTTATATCCTGTTTGATATTTAGGTCAGGCTCACATGCACGCCAGTCAAGCACAGTGACACCATGGTGATCAAAGCAGGTATTGGTACTTTTGGCAGTGTGTTTGGTGTCTCTTTAAGCTCTGACTCTAGGTGCTGCTAACAGCTTATGAATCTGCCCTAAACTCTTGAATGAGCTTTACTTCCCAATTCTCTCAATGCAACAATTATTCTTGTAGCTTATGCACCTTTTCTAAATAACTTTTTCCTTCCACTCAACTCTGTTAATGTGCAACACTCTTTGGAAATATATATTTTCTTTTGCAGTGAACTTACGTCGCTTTACCTCCTTGAGGAGGATGTCAAGCATAAAAAGTAATGAGATAACCATCGATGACACCATCTTGGATGGATACAAAATCAATGACATACATTGTCTCTGATTTTGGTAATAAAACATCTTAATTCATTATAATAAAACCAATATGATGAAGCTAAAAGTTCCACATATTTCAGTTAAACTAGGTACCCTACTCCTCTGCCTGTTAAAGCACAGTGGCTTCAGTGCTGCAGATTTGAAGATGTTTCTATTTATTATAACATGTACAAACTTATGAACACATGCAAAATTGATCTCCAAAGATCAATTTATGTTATGTGTGCTAATCACCATATTCTTCAAAAAAATACACCCGTAAAATAATTTCATTATTGAAAATGATTGTAAGAACAGTTTTTGGATCTATTTTCTGCACTTGGATGTGCTGGCATTTTTTTAATCATGCACACACAGTTTACTGCTCCTCATTTGCACTCTTTGAAGAACAGGCACTATCTTTAAATGAAATGAGTTTCATTTTTTTAATTGAGTTAATAAAATTATATCTCCGATGATCCTTTATTTTTCTTTCTTGACACCTACAACATCATGGCATTCCATTACTATCAGCTTATTGTTTAGTCTGATCTATGAAATTCTCTTTAGCTTATTAGAAAAGAACATCATCATATTAAGGTGCATTCTAATTATTTTTTTTAATCAGTTTTCCTCATAAGTTCATAGGCTTTGATTCAGAGTGGCTGACCAGCTTGGTAAATATTCCATATGCCTTCTTTTGTCCACTGGATCATTTGGGAGATTATCTTAATTTACATGTCTTCTCTCCAGCTGCTTCGATTTCCAGCTCGTGTTGCGTAGTGCCTCTGAGCTCATTAGCGCCTGCCGCTGATCAGTTGGTGTATGGAGATGCTGGGGTTCACTCTTGGGGATCCAGGTAATAGAGCAGGAGAATTGACGGAGCATTTTACGCTCAGATGCCGCTGGAAGGTGGTGCTTTTTGCAGGGGGATTAGGTTTTTTTTAAACCCTGCTCTGATTGCTATTTGATTGTGTTCAATTTCAGAGCAGTTAGACCATTGACTGATTATGTTAAAAAGGGTTTTAAGACTCACAGTCACAAAAAGTGAAGAAATAAATTGTTTTTAAGCTGTGCTGTGATCACTTTCAGCTGTGATTGAATGATGCAATTCAAAAAATGATATTGTGATAATAATTTCTTTGATAGTTTATTGCTTTGTTTGTCAAACAAACTATATATTGTGTAAGTATGTCATTTAAGCATCAATGAAGATTTTCTTTAAAGTGCAAAATAATTTTGCTTCATGTTAAATCAATTGTGTGCTGACTCATGTACGTAGAAGTATTTGGATCTCAAGCTGTTATAATCTTAGATGATGTTTTTAGGGATTTTTATTTATGCATTTGTTTCATTAGGCTACAAATCAATGCTCTTTAAAACAAAGTCCTCTGCATTAACAATGTTTAAGTCAGGTTTTTCAAACATGGAGGTTTGCTACCGAACTAATTCATTGCAGTGAGTATCCCATGTTTACTACCTGGTTTCTGAGCCTATGCTATGAAAATTCCCAAACAGCACTTTTGGTATCACATCACATTTGGTATTTTGTGTTGGGAAAAGAGCAGCAGCCTGCAAACATGGAAGCCAGTCAGAGAGGCAGACTGCAAAATAGATGAATAAGAAGAAGCCTTGGCATTCTTTTATAGTATTTGCACAAGTTAGGGTGGCTGAATTCACTCGCCATCATGAATTTAATATTAAATTCCCACCTCTCTTGATTTGGCAACCTACTTTTTACTTATTGCTCCTTTAAAACTACCCACCTAATATCATGGTTTCAGATTGGAGCCTCCCTGGGCTGGACTTGTGTGCCCTGGATGTCCAAGATGCTCCATTTGTGTGATATACAGTGGGGAAAATAAGTATTTAGTCAGTCACCAATTGTGCAAGTTCTCCCACTTAAAAAGATGAGAGA
>JAUZNJ010081083.1:0-23994 GCA_034780135.1 Jordanella pulchra | reverse complement strand
TTTGACCACAACTGTACCTGTAGACTATTCAATCTGTTTTAGCTGGATTATCCTGTGTTTCTTTTTTGAAAAGGAAGCAAAAGGACAGAGTTTTTGATGTGGATGGGAAATATACTTTAGTGTTCCTTCTGACTGGATTTAGGAAGACTTTTATTCATCAGTTAACTCCGCTATTTTTAAACCAAACAAGAATGTGATACATCACAGCTGCTACTGCTGCTGGGAGCTCAACATGGGAGGCAGTTGATTTACCCAATCAGCTCGAAGAGTTGTACTAAATGTTCCCTTTGTGCACACTTTTCATAGCTGCCTTTCCAGGCAGATACTGTGCAGAAATTCAAATCAAACAACACGTATCAACATGGATTTTGCCAGGTTGCCTAATCCAGACCTTGATGAAACTTTTCCATAATGTTTCTGACTGTTGGGTCCTACAGCATAAAATTTGACAGGCAAATTCTTCTTTGTGAATGTAAACCCTTTAATGAATCAACCTTGTTTGTTTTCAGTTAAATGAGGAATTAGTCGGTATCCAAACATTACTGCATCCAGCCATGGCCATCAGATGGAGGCAGATAATGAAAACAGGCTGGAACTGAATCTACTATGTTCACCACTGAGACTTTACAGCACAAACACTTCACTAAATAGTCAGAGCCTGGAAATATCAACTTACCTCGTATTTGTTAGGTGCAACAAAATTAAGGGTTTCATCCGGATCATAGAGGACAGAGAAGGCCAACTCCAGCACCTCCTGACAAAATCAAACAAATTCAGCTACAACAGCAACAAAAGCGAACAAAATACACAAGAGAGCAGACAGAAATGAACCTTTCACTACCTTGTTTTGTTTCAGAGCACTTTTCTCTTTCATATGAGGGCAGTCTTTTCCAGTTAACACTGACTTTATGTCCGAGACGGGGACTGAAGAAAGATAGAAATAAACAATAACTAGAAAGGTGTGTTCCTCGATCTGGAATATAAGAGAATCACCACGACAATGAGCATGTCTTACTCTTGTCACTAAGTAGCTCAAAAGGCACTTCACCCTGTGGCGACTCCTCCAAATCCCCATAGTGCAGAACTTTGTGGTTAAGAGATAATCGGCAGAACCAGAACTTTTCTACAAAAAACAACATTAAAACAGAGTTGTCTTGTTTTGCTCCACAGTGTGGAAATTCAGGGCTTTTAGCTGCAGATAAAGAATACATCATAGATGAATAAATATAAATAATATGACCAGTTTTATTTAAAACACACATGTTAACTACCCCCCAAGCACATTTTGAACATTTTATATATGTAGCTTCAATACCATGAGGCCCCCAGTATATCACAATGTAGTTCCATAAATTTTGGACACTGAGGACCAATGTCCGTATTTCATCTTGAGCATTTGCACTGGGATAAAGGGTGCAGAGTGCCTCAGTGCTGCTCTGGACTTTGCCAGAATCCCTCTTCTGCCTCCCTCCCCCCAGCTGACTCCACAGGACAGATTTCAGAATTGAACCGCTGCAAAACAGACAGTTTGCAAAATCTCTTTTGAGTTCAGGAATTCTGGTGGTTTGGAGAGTTGAGCAGACTTGAGGAAGAGAGAGCTTGCCTTGATGTGAGGCACGGTGGGACAAAAGGAAAGTATGACAATATCCTAACTTTCAATGAGCGTAACAGCCACAGAATTGGTGTTTTAAACATATTTACCTCATTGTTTGCACATGAACATGAGGGAAGTGTTGGGACAATTTGAACCCAGCGCCGTTATGGCAGCTCACTGATGCAGGTGAACACATTGTTGCCAACTCAGCGACTTTGTTGCTATATTTAGCAACTTTTTGGATCCTTTTATCAACTTTTTTTAAAAAAAGAAAAAAATAAATCTAGCGACCATTTCCTGTTTTGCTGGAGGCTTTGGTGACAATGTAAAAGCAGTTGATGCAGTCAGATACAGAAGCTGCAATCAGAGAGAGAAGAGAGACTCTTCTCTGTTTCCTCATTGAACGTGAGCCACACATAAGCAAAAGCTTCCAATATAGCATTAGTTTTAAATAAAACTGCTGGCATAAGTACTGTGACAACCTGGCTCTGAGATTGTGACAAAAACAGCGGGAAAAGGACACTAGCCAAATTCTTGTCTGTAATCTTGAAAGAAATAAAGGCGGGATATGAAAAGGGGTAAAAAAAAAATTCCTAAAAAGGGATTAACCATGAATTTTAAGTTAATTTTAGAAGAACTGGGTAGAAGTAAAATATCAGCTTCTGACTCCTTTAAATGAGCTGTGAAACAGAATCACAAATTTGTTTTAAAATAAAAGAGAAATGAAAGAATCAATAGCAGAGATTTTAAGACATGAGGCTTTCTGGGAGCATTGATGGTTATAAAGTAGAACAGCTGGTGGGGGGGTCTGCAATAACAGCCCTTCATGCTGCCAGGCTGCAGCAGTCTATCCCTGAAGACAAATCTCCCTCTGGCTTTGGTGTTTCCTGTATGCACCTTGTCTTCGACGGTTCCCCAATTTACGGAAGCAGCTTCCCTCACACAGCCGGTTGAGCCGCTGCTGCTTGATGAGCTCTAAGATTTCGGGCTGAATTCTCTCCCGTAGTTCTCTGCAACCCGACACAGAGGAAGGAAAAAGACATCCATGAGGATGAACTGCGAATACCAATATGCAACACATAAATAAAAAGCCTGCAGATTTGATATCAAGTCAAAGGCTAAGATAAACAGCTTTACTAAAACCAAATATATAACGGAGGAAAAGTTGTGACGGACATGATGGGCGGAGACTGGAAGTCATCCTGGCTCATTCTCTCTGACTGCCGCAGACGCAATATCTCAGAATAGTTGAGGCATCGCAGCTTGTTCTTCAGCTGGTCTATAGAGGACGGCTTCATTGCTAGAGCCCTGGTGATCTGTTCCCGGACCACCTGCATCACCTGTGGATGGTTCACACACAAACACACATTAGTTAAACATAAGGTGCTGATGCAATAAAAACGTCAGGCTTGGTTAAAGGCCGACACGTGTGGACTCTTTAGTGTATTTCAGATTTGGATTCTGTTAAACTCATCTAGTCAATTAGAACAATTTATTGCTTTTTAAAGGTCCAATAATTGAAACATAATCATACTGAACTTGGTGGTTCCATGTGTTTCTGTATGAACCACGGCAGGGCTCACCCCCACATCTGTGGTCAATCTCTTATAGGTTTGTTAAAAAACATCAAACACCAAAAACTACTTGTCTGGTTCAAAAACATTACACAATAAGTTTAAAGGGACACAGTTGCATTATATGCCTATAAAAAGACTAAATTCCAGTTGATTGTGATCAAATAAGTCTATATGCTGCATGTGTCCTGATATTCTTTTTATTGCCTTTTTTGAGCTTAAATAGAACCTCAGCACCAGGCGCGATAAGCTCACATAAACAGGTGTGGCGCCATCTACAGGCTAAACTACCAGAAAGCCAGATGGTGGTCATCGATGCATCTACTAAATAAGTCCTGACCGTGGTTTAATGCCTCGTGAAAAACCAACAGCTTGGAGGCTAGGGCTTAAAAGAATTGCTAACACCAGCACTGCTATTAGCAAGGACGTTTTCTTACGTGTCGTATCAACTTTATAGCAAGAAACATGAAAGCTCTTCTTGCACCTTTATTTAAAGTTAATCTTGGACTTTTCTTTTTTTCCCCAACAATGCTGGGAGTTCCACACTTGCTCACCTTTATTGTTTCAGCTTGCTAACTAAATATGCACATGTGCAGCGACATAATCCCTGTCAAACGATGTTGTGGTAAATACACACAGAAAGGCTTTATTTACTAAGAAACTGAGCAAGATATAATTTAAAAGGCAAAAATAACAAATAATACTCAAGAAGGATGCTGTAATTTCTCATAAAAATGTTGGATGCAACCAGAGTAAGTTACTGGTGTATACATCTTGACAAAGGAGAAACATTAAAATTTAATATTGGAATTTAAAAAAAATGCACTTTAAAGGTCATAGCTGTAATTTTTTTTTCATAATTGTTCAAAATAATGCATCCCCAGAGCGTCTTGAGTGCTGCAGAATAAAATTATAAATTTTACTAAAACACAAAAATTTAAACAAATAATTGTTTTATAAACGTTCATGGATCCAAAATATATATTTATTTCTGGTTATGATGCCAAGGTGGACATAAAAGGATTGTACATCATTAGGAAAGACAGGCTGATGTGAGATGGAGCTCAGGAATTACTAGATCGCCACCACCTACTGATTGAGCTAAGAAATGGCTTCTTCTGGGAGAGTTTCAAGGGAACCAAAAAAAGAAGCAAAACCAGGATGAACACCAAACAAGCAGCAACCTCTACCACCATCCACTAGAGGGCGCAGCTGTTTCTTCTTTTTTTTTTGAGGTTTTACGGCACTAGTGGCTCGTTTTTTAGGCAGTAGGCTGATAGGAAAAGAGACATGAGAGAGGCAGATTCGAACCTGGGACGCCCACGTGGAGGACTAAGGCCTCCGTACATGGGTCGCGGGCGCTAACAACTGCGCCACCTGCACACCCAGGTGTTTATCCTTAAGTGGAGGCTGACTGCTATTTGCAAGGGAAGTAAGCTGAGGGAGCTGTGTTAAAGCCAAAATATAAACTAGTTCTAAGTCTCGTCAGGGATTATTTACACTGTTTAACAACGACAAGGATGCATATTGAGTTTTATTTAGTTCTTTTTGTAAACATAAACACTCAATAAACTTCTTCAGTTACTATAGAAATAGCATCCACTGTTCTGCTTTGACTTCTCTTCTGTGCTCAAAAAACAAGGATTGATGCTAAAAAGTGGACTGCATTACTTTTTAACTATAGAGGAAGACATGCTAGCAATTAGCATGCTATAGAGGAAAGCCTTTTGTGATTTAATACACTTCATAGTCCAGTTTTAACATTCCTTTGAGAGCAACCACAACAACCTGCTCAAACGTGCTGCAAGCAGAACAAAGTCTCCCCCACCAGATTGTTAGACTAGAGCAAAAACAGAGCTACATTACAGCTAGCATCCAGTTCATCGAAACACCGTAACAAATAGCCTATGTCAGAGCGACATACCCTGTTTTTAAATGACAGTTTTAGATCTTTGATTATTGAAAATCGTGTTTCACATATGTCATATCTTTTTTAGTTACCATATTGGTTCCTGTTCTGTTTTATCCTATAAAAAAGAAAACATATTTTTGTTAATTCAGTCAGTATTTAATACATCTGGTACAATAAATTATTAAATCATAAGGTTGTACTACTATCAAGTCAGCATACAGTAAAAAATGTTTATCCCTCCATATTATAAAAAGATCCTCTTGTTAAGGCGAAAACTTAAAGTTTTAAGAAAATTGACGCTTATCAAATGAATCATTCATCGATCAATAGAATCAATCAACTTTATATAAATTCCTTTATTGAAAACTCTCCTTCCTACTTTAATGCCTAGCTGTTATGGAGTTTTTAAGTTTAATGGTTCACAAACTTTTCTTGGTGGGCTTTGCCTTTTATTTAAAAGAAAGTTTTCACACCCCGTCCAAACCAATCTTTTCAAAAGCTGAACAAAAAAAGTCAACTGCAGTAAACTTTATTTCATAAAAATAAATGACAATCTCCTCTAAACCATAAAACCAATTATTTTAAAATAGAATTAGTTTAATTGTTTGTTTTACTGTGTAACAAATGTAGTTTTTAATGTTTTTCTTTTTTTAAAATTAGTAATTTAATCAGGAGGAGCACATCCCACTCCTCGGGGATTTGTAAAGAATACTTTAAAGACTGTCAAAGCAATACTTTCATAAAAGAATCTACATTTATTTTCTAATTATAGCGTGTTTTTTTTCCACAGTTTCCATAGTGAGATGATGCTACAGAAACAAAAGTGCCCGATAAATAATCCTTCATAAGTAACAGTTTAGTTTAGATAAATTCTGGAGAATGGAGAGCAGCGATAGAAATGATTCTCTCTGCAGTGAAAACGTACATTTAAAATGAGTGGTGGCATTGTGCCTGAATGCATTGCGGTATGAGGCCAGTTTTGAAGCGTTCAACAGTCAGTGAGTGAAGGTCACTGGGCTCTGAAGATCCCTCACAGACAAATTAGACCGTTTTATCAGCACTTGATTGGGTTTGATAGAGGTCACATTGCTGGCCGGCATGAGATCAGCAGCGTTATCGTGTAATTGCTCAGTATGAACGGCGAGCAGATGTCACTGTTGGCCTGGGTTGGAAACGGCTACGCAAAGGCAAATATCCTGAGGTTCCAGTCATCCAGGACAGTCCCTCCCCTTTGTTCATACTGAGCTCCAGCAATTAAAGGACAATGAGAAAACAGCATCTGCTGTGTGAGCAAAGGTTCTAGACTCATCACATCAGTGGATTTATTTCCCTCTGCTTTGGTTTTATATACAAATGAATGTTGCAGTTTTGTTCAAATCAATAGGCAGGCAAACTTTTTGGAATTGCAACCAAATAAAGAAGAAGAGGCAGATACTATGGAGTGAACTTTGTTCCATTATTGTTGTAAACTACATATTTTTCAACATTGAAATTTGCTAAAGGTGTAATCTAGGAATGAAACTTAAAAAAAAAAAACTTATTTAGGGGGAACAAAAGAAAAATAAATGGTTTCAAGTAAATATTCTGTTTTTTCAGTTTTTTGGGGGAACAATTCACATTTACATTTAGCATGTTATTAATTTTTTAAAAGATTTTATGACAAACTTTTTTTCCCACGTTTCTGTTTTTCAGATCGAGTACTCATTTCAAATTGCATTTTACAGGTCATTCTTTTTACTTCAAGTCCAACTCAAATGCTTGCTCTTTGCAGGCACATTAACTAAAACTATGTGGACTCTAACGTTTCTATGCAGACCAATAGAAGTTCGTCTTTGCCCCTAACTCCAGAGGAAGCTCCGCCCCCAAAAGTGCCAACAGCAAATACAATTTTGAAAAGATTTTAATTTGTAAAACAAAAACCTGGAAAAAAATTTGTTATAAAATCTTAAAAAAAAATGAAAATAAAGAATATGAAATCTGTAAAAAAAAATAACATGCTAAAAATAAATGTGCATATTTTGAGAAAACAAAATCTGAAAAAAACAGCATAGTTACTTGAAACCCTTTTTTTTTCTTTTTTTTTTTTGCCCAAATAACTGAAAAAACAAAAGTTTACAGAAAAATGTAAAAATACAGATTCTTTAAAATGTTTTTTTTAATAAATAAAGTATTAAAAATGAATTCGGAAAAAAAAAACTGAAATTAAATCTGAGAAAACAGGAAAGTTACTCTGAATCTTTTAGATAAAAACCTTTTTTAAAGTTTCATTTCTAAAGCTGTTTTATTTTCCTTTTTCAATTTACAAAATGTGGTTTTGTTTTGCTTGCAACAATAATAATGGAACAAAATTTACTCCATTTATAATTCAAAGGAGGCGGTTTGAGTAAAATGCCAACTAAAGGCGGTGAAATCCCAGCTTCTAAAATTAGCAGGCAAACAAGAACAATAAAACAGATTAGTTCTGTTTGGAAAGGTTTCCGTCTGTTGTTTGCTTTGGAAGGCTTAAGACATAAGCAGTGAAAGCTGGGCCTAAAGCAGACCACGGTAATGTGAATGTCAGGGGTTATGCAATATCAGACCTTGTTGAAGTCCTCAGCTGTGGCTCTCATCTCCTTCCATGTTTTATTAAGCAGCTGGATGCAGACACAGAAGAACTCCTCCCACGCTCGGTCATGAGTGAAGAACATGGGGTGATAATCATTGCAGCCCTCGTTAGCTAAGCAAAGAAAAATATTTTGCACATAAAAACATGTATATCGCCTGATAATGAGCAGATCAATTATCAGCAGTCTATAAAGGTACACTATTCTCTCTGTGTTGCACTAACCCTGCTGTGAAACAGATGATTTCAGGTTAACAGTGAAGTTAACCAGGGTTTATTTGACACTTCAAGTCAAATAGTCTTAGTAACCTGAAGGAAAAGATAACGCATCTATTCTTTTATCCAAGAAAGCACTAAAGTCACGCTAAAATCACTTTTGGGTGTGTGAGTTTATTTATAAGGATATTGACACAGCTGTTCTTACTATAAAGGTGAAGAAATATTTTCTGAAAGTCTAAGCATGTCTATGGTTCCTCCAGGCTGAGAGACAGTGAGAGAGAGCAGGACTTTCAGGAGAAAACAGGAAGGCTGAAGATAAAACAGCCAAGTTACTGGATTTTTTTTTTTCTTTTGAGATTTTATCTCTGTCTGTCATGAAAGACGCTGGATTTGAAAACATTGTTGACCTTTTAGAAATCTCTTACACAATGGAAAAAAACATATCTGATGGATATTTGTGCTTTTATAAACACAAACAAACTGCAACAAAACAAACTATTACACTCTATGGAAAATATACAAGTAGTCCAAATATTTAATTTGGCACAAACAAACCTAAGGAGTTTTTTTTATGGAAAGAATAATAATAAATCTCCCACAGACTCATTCAGTAACTTTTCTCCATCAGCTGTTCTCACACACAACAGCTTCTTTATTTTCAACATTATCCATGGACTCTGCTCTCCTGATTTAATAAGCTATATAAACTATATAAACAGCACTATTAGCCAAGTGTGAAAAATACCTTTGTCTTAACTTTTAGGATTTCAGCTTCCGAGCTTAGAGAAAATATTTGATTATTTTACTGTGGAACCAAAAGGAAAAGGCCGATAGACCTTCTTTGAATACCATCCAGTTACTTTCTATCTACTTTTACAACTGTGTGTTAAGATTGTGGTTTACAGTTTTTTAACTATTTAGATCGTTTAAAACAAGTTTTAATAAAACAGCATGGATGAGTATTAACAGTATATGAAAAAGATGCTGCATATTTTCTATACGTCTGTTGTGGAGAGTGGACTCTTCCTTCATCATCTGCTGTGGAAACAGCATCACAGCAAATGACTTAAAAAAAGCTCAACAAGCTGATAAAGAAGGCCTCTGTTCTAGGAACTCATCTGGAACCTCTGGAGATTATTTCTCAAAGGAGAATTATTCATGATGGACAAGGATGGATGGAGGATTATGGACAACACAGCATCCTCTTCATCAGACTGTTAAACAACGAAAGAGTGTCTTCAGTCAGAGGCTTTTTTCAGATAGGGTGCAACACAGACAGCTACAGAAGATCCTTCCTGCCTACAGCATCAACACCTACAACTATTGGTTAAAAAATGAGTTACTGCAACATTTCATTTCCCTTTGGATAAATAAAATATTTTTGAATTGAATTTCTAAGGTGTTTGAAATTTTTGGCAGTTTTCTTCATATTTGGAGACGCAGGAAGTGACAACTCTGCAATTCTAAGCTTTTTAAAAAATGTCATTTGGTTTTATTTAAAATTTTAGACTAAATGTATTTTTTTTATGTCGAAAGCACAAAGAATCATAAAGATGATCTGTATAGTTTTAAAGGCTGGTTAGTTAGAATCAATTTCAGAGCTTTACAAAATCCTAGAAATCTTTGTTCCATTTCCATTTACGAGCTTAAAACTCTTAAAGCTTGTGTTCTTACATCTGACACACAGAGGTAGATGAACAAAGCTACTCACGCAGCTCTCCGACCTGGAGTATCTCACACAGCATTCGAGTGAGTTCGATCGCACAGCGGCCGAAGGGACACTCATGCTTGTCCTCCCGACTGCTGTTCTCCAGGACGATCTGTCATAAGCAGGAAGACGAGTTTAGCTACGACCAGACTTCAGCTCCTTTAGTGGGTAGAAGTCAAGTCTGATACCAGCACTGACCCTGATGTAAGTATCCTGGTGAACCCTGGCCAGATACAGCATGTTATCAAGAGCTAGCATCCCAGGGGGAGTCTGGGTAAAGTCCATGGCGGGGTTCAAATGATTCTGTGTTTCAGATACAGGAAAGAAAGACACTTTTATTTTTCTATTTAAATCTGATTAAGCGTCTAGTTGTTTATTTCTTCATTTAAAAACAATAAGATCTGCTATACAAGCTCACAGTGAATCCCAGCATCTTGTAGTCCTTGGTGTATAGTGCTTTCCTTTTCTCTGTACCGGTGGGATCAGTGTCTCCGTCAAAGGCAACTCTACGCAGCTCAAAAATGATGTCCCTCTGAGCCTGGGAAGGCAAAACACAACCCTGTTAACAGCTTATCAGCATAAAGAGAGGAACGTTTACCATGATAGAGCCAACATTAGAAAAGAAGCCAGAGAGTAGATGGGTCAATCAGCGATGAGCAGATGGGTTGCAGCAAGTACTGGCAAAAACAGGCAAGGCTTCATTTTCTAGTCCACTGACTACACTTACAGCAAATTTATCAGTGTGCGCTCCCCTCATAATAGGGTATCTCTATTAAACCTTCACAGCAGGCACACACTCCCATTTAATTAACCACGAGCTCCAACTTAATATTTAAACGCAGATAGCCTACATGCTATCTTCTTTTTTTGGAACAACATTCATGGAACGTAAATATTTTGTTTGAACGTCTCACCTGGTCATTGGGATCCATTTTGGTCATCATTCTTTCCTCTAAAAGGTTAAAGGTCAACACCTGCAGCACGTATAACTGATGTGCCATCTCTGCTTTGATTGGTCTATTTCCTCTGATGACGTGCTGAAAAAGAAAGAGCCAAAAGAGCATTTAAGTTCCCAGCTGTAAACTGCAGACCAAATTTAAAATAAAAATCTCTAGTCAAGGGACTACCTCATCCAAATGTTAATGTTTTGAGCTTTTGATTGCGTTTAATGCTATTCCTTCACCCAAATCAGGCCTAAAGTAGTATTTTGCTTGATTCATGCATTTTATCTGAGTGATCGCCATCAATTCTGCTCCCAATCCTGGAAAACAAGTGGCTATCGTCATTGCTCTCTCCCCTCTAGGAAGCACCTACTTTGACTGTGGCGCGCCTGCCCAGTAAAAAAAACACCCACTTTTTAAGATCAGCGAGAGATGATGCGAGTCAGAGCGTGATCATTTCTGCTCAAAGTTCAGACGAAGTGGCTCTCTTAGCCTCTAACCTGCTCAGTGACAGAAACTGTTCTTTTATTAGCTAATGTCTAAGTCACAAAAACTGGATTCTTTGGAGACGAAAGGTTGTAGACTTTATTCAGTTTGCTTAAGAGGAGCCAGAAGTGACATCATGAAATGGGCGGGACCCCGATAGAAGAAAACCATTAATATTTCACAATCGATGAAAAGCATTTTCTTAAGAAACTCTCTCAAATTATAATTATCTTTTCATAACATCAATAGCTAAATATTTTTACAAGAAATTATAACAAATTTTTAAAAAGTAACTCATTCTATTTTAACAATTTATTGTTCCAGATGTATTTTATTTAATAGACCTTTATAGAATAAACTGCAACTTATTGTTTTATACAGTTCAGTACTGCATAATTTGACCAAAATTTGATTTGACCATTTAGGAAAACATGTGGAACAAGGAGCTCTGGTCAAAAGAGAGGAAAATGTTTTGAGCCGACATGCAAAACACTGTAGGGGTGTAAAAATCATCCTGGGCACAACATCCCCTCCATGAAACCTGGTCAAGGACTCAGACAAGCCTGGAAAGGCTTTTCTTGAGAGGGGAACAGGAAGGAGGTGAGAGTTGATGGGGAAAAAGATGGAGCTAAATATAGAGCGACCCTGGAGGAAGATCCGTTAGAGGCTGAAACTGATCTGAGATTGTGGCCGAGGTTATCCTTCCAGCAGCACAACAATTTAGATCAGAAGTTCTCCAACAGTGAACCATGTACTGAACCTAAACCAACTGAGGTAAATCGGTAAATTACATTTTTTTTTTATACTTTTCCACATAATGATCACAATATAATGATATGAACTTTTACTGGGCAAAACTTTTCTGGACTCAGCAGTAAAGCAGCAGCAGCTGTTTCTTCTTCTCACACAGAGACATCAGGTGGAAAAAGGGAAGTAAGTCAGAGAAAAATATAACTGCTGAAGAGGAAACTGGTACAGTGGGAAAAAAATCGAAATTTTTATCAAAATTCTGACTTTATTCTCACTATTTTTATTTAAATCTCACAATTCTGATTTTTAAGTTAAAACAACTAATCTCTTAAATGAAAAAATAAATGAATGCAGATCTCTCAAAATAAAAGGAAAGGACTGAAAGGAGTTTAATTTACATTGAAATAAACCAACTACAAATTCTGAGCTCTAAAACATTTGATAGTTCTTTAAAAACCTACAACTAAAACCAGACCAAACCAAAGCATTCAAAAGCTAAAAATGAAAAGTTATATCCTCACAGATCACTTTAGCAGGTCTTCAAAATAAACGAGTTTTCTACATTATTTACAGTTTTGGATACATTCATTTTTTAACATGAAAGAAAAACATAAATAAATTCAGGTACAATAGTTAAACATGTATTTCAGAGTCTTCTTACTTTGCTTATTAATGTTAACATATTTTAATTAATGCTGCAAATTGATAACAATTGAATTTTATATCACTTCATTTAAGGTTCCGTTGGTCCTTCTAAAGTACGTTTTTTAAAATGTCCTAGTCAAAGTCCAAATCTAAATCCAATTCAGAATTAACAAAGTACATAAAATATTGGGGACACTAATGAGGGGAAAAATTGAAATATTTCAAGGGGTTTGACAAATTTAGCTGAGGAAAAGTTGATATTTTCTAAAAATATTAGGTATTTTTGTGCTCATGTAATTCAAACGCAGAGTGTTTCAATGGTTTGGAGGAAAAAGGAACATTTTTTCTGGTAACAAAGATAAAGATGTGTGCAGATTTCTGTTGGAGGAAAGTAGGAGCTGCTCGAGGAAAATGAAGCGCAGCGTTCTTCTCGCAGACATTTGCAGCCAGTTCAAGCGGATCTATTCTGACAAGTGCAAATAGAAATGATTTTCAGAGCCAATCCTGTTTCGCTTCATGACTCGATGCCATATCACATTTACTGGTCTGGACTCTCGTCTTCCTGCATGAGTCGAGCTTAAAAGTTTCCAGTAACTAACAAACTTTTAGTCACAGAGAAGATCTTCGGTCGACTGCATGCCTGCAAAAAGGCTGCATTTGTGTTTATTCCAGCTGAGCTCGATACTCACGTTAAGGATGATGGACCGCAGGTGTTTCTGAGCCAAACTGCTTGCCATTTCCTGTGGAAACACACAAGTTCACAACAAATTATTCAAACGAGAAAAAAACTTACAACACGGCAAAGAAGCAGAGAAGTAACCTCCCAGAAATGCAAAGAAACAATATTAAAATCTAGGATATCCTACAGCTACGTTTCTATCAAGGGTTTGAAGGATGCAGAATAGCATTAAGGTGGTATAAAATGGTTCTGCAGCAACAAGCTGTGGTTTCATCTTAATGCGTACAGATTATGCAGAGGCTGGCTGTGATACAGAAACAGCTACGAGGTGAAGAGGAAGAAGGAGAAGGAGGAGGTCTGTGGGAGTGGAATGAGCTGCAGAGAGGACGTGTACTCACAGTGAGGTGCTGCTCCAGAGGGTTAGTATACTCCACCTATGAGTGGGGTGCAGGGAGGTGGGGTATGGGGTACGACCGTAATGGAAACAAAAAGTGCAAACACACAGACAGTGAGATCCAGGCTTTACAAGCATGCAGTGAATCAGGTGTGTTAGAAAGCAGGCTGCTGATACTGCAGCTGGAGCATCCTGCATACGTTACTTGTTTATTGTTGTTTTTTCTTTTTAGGAATTTCACCATAAAAAATTAGAAAAAAAAAACACATCACATAAGGCATACACCTAAAGTATATGATGTGATGGTGGGTGTTTGAGTTGCTACGGGAACCTTTTGCTCCTTAGATTTTCCTTTTAGTAACGAGTATTAAAAATAAAAAATAACAAGAGTCTATTTCAGTTTGTTTTAAAACACAACAATAAAAATTGAAATATAAATTGTTTCTCTTTTAGGTTAAAAAAAGAAATATGCAAAATGTTGAACATTTTTTTCATCTTGTTTTCTATTTCATTTAACAAAAAAGTAAAATACTTTACAACAGAAAGAAAAACAAAACAGCCTTTCTCCTGAGACCAGATGTGGTCTCATGGGCTCACTAAATTTGACAGGAGGCAGAAATCACAGGCAAGTTTTTGAGGAAGAGGATTTCTGTGAGTTTGTCCTGTTGCTGGTCGGAGGGTGAGTGTGTGAACAGGTGAACGGCCGAGTGTAATGTGACGCTCTTTGGAGTCCTCAGTCTTCATCAAGCACTACAAAAGTAGAGTTCATTTAACCCATAATTATTGTACAATCTCCTGACAGGTCTTGTTAAGCTGTGCCAAAAATAAGTTTAATTCTGGGCTAGAAGTAACCATGGTCCCCTGTCAAATCCAGTGATGTTGTCAGTTAAGTGACCAAAACCAGTTTCAAAAAAAATGAAATGTTTCATTTTGGTTTTAATCAGTTTGCTTTCTGTTAATTGAATATAATAGAAATGAAATTAGTGTCAGAATTTCATTCATCCCATTTTGACAACTAAAATGCTTAATATTAAAATGTTTGTATTTTAAAACAAAAATTAAAATGGATTGTTGCATCTTTTGCTCATTTGATTTTTGATTTTGTTTGTTAGAAACAGATATTAAAAACATAAATAGTTGTTCTTTGATTGATTTTTTTACTTTGAAATGAAGCTAAAAAACATTGACAATGAAAAACAACTTTTTTTTATCTCTTTACATAAAACAATACAGAAAAATTGAGAAAAGTTTTTTTTTAATTGTCAAAATCAATTCTATACATTTCACAACAAATGAATAGGGAATACGTTATTGTTATTTTCACTTTGTTTTGGGCTCTTGTAGCGTTTTGTTATTATTAGCGCTCTCAAACTTACCTCGGCTTGCTGGACGCTTGACACGTGCAAGCAGGCTTTATTTATTTAATAAACAATATCAGCTGTTCTAATTATTTTATAAATAATATATTTAGAAATCTTTCTAGTATTTTCATTGTTGGTTTCAAGCTGAAAAACGAAAAAAAAATATTTAGAAAGAGTGTGAATCTTTCAGTCTTTTAAATTTTCTTTTTAGAAGTGGATATCAAAAAATAAAGAAATTAGTGGCTGCTTGATCTTTGTTTCAAAATGAGGAAAAAGATCATTTAAAATACAAAAAAAAATTTTCTAATCTGTCAGAAAAAGATGAATGAAAGTTAAAAACATATATATATATATATATATATATATGCATATATATATATATATATATTTTTTTTTATTTTTTTTTTATCTATATCAATTGAATGAAATTAAATCACTTAAAAAAAGGTTTTTAAAGAGGCTGTTTTTTTATTTCCTGACACCAGATGTGGTCATTTATTTCACCAAATATAACAAGGTACCGTTGTTGCTTTAGCCCAAAATAAAATGTCTTTAGAACCTCAGCTGGTTTTGATTATTTTAAACAGCAAAACAAGGCCTGTCACCCACAGAAATCTACAATCAGTCCTTTATCGATTCTCACACACATTGATGAGCAGCATATTAGCCACAGCTGCTGTGGGGCAAACTGGCAGAAGGAGAGCTGCCATATAATCGGTGCCACCAAGGCCCTCTGATCAACAACAAAGGGAAGGCGGTGATATCAACTTTGGTGCTCTTGTGAAATATGTGACCACATGCAGTCTGAGAAAAAGAAAAAGTCTGAATGGACTTTTTTTGTCTTTCTGTTTCAAAGAAATTTCTTTTCATGTTTACTAAATAGAAAACAGAACTTAGATTACTTTCAAAATTTCATTCATCCTTTTTGACACAGAAAAAAGAAACACCATCTTTCATATTTAATTGTTCTATTATAAAACACAAATCAAGAGACACTTTATGTTTTATAATACCCATAAAAATCAAATGAGCAAAAGATCCACTGATTGGTCAGTACTCTGCTGCTCCTCTTCTTCTTCTCAGAAACCTAAACTGACTCAGGTCGCCCTCCGGTGGTCAGTCAGGTCACAGCTGGTTCCCCACTCCAGCGGTCATTGGGCCAGAGGCGGAGGTAAACCCTGGACAGGTCCCCAGTCCGTCCATACAGGACAAACAACCATGCAGACGCACTCTAAGGCTACATCCACACTGCAGCTCTGGAAGTTCAATCGTGTTGTTTTGCTGAAAACAGTTTTTGTTCTGGACAGTCGCTCAGACTACTACTGATATGTAGCAACCATCAGATTGCTGTCGGTTTGTTTCCGATCCCCAAAGGGACCCGGATGCTTTGGACAGTGCAGACGTCACACAGCAGCTCACTGTTTACAGAAGTCATAACAGATGTCAGCATCTCTGTGTTATTAAAGCTGCTGAATGATGGGAGTCGACAGTATTATGATCAGATCATAACAAGACAAAACAGGTAAGAAAGCAGAAATGTTAATAATGTGTTTGGGACAATATATCCTGTCTTATTTGCCTCTTTGCTAATTAAGCCATGTCCTGCTTCTTTTGATCTTACCTCCATATTGGGAGGTGAAGTCCATATCCTGGCGTAATAAACTAATTTTAGAGTGACCAGAGGGACGTTGCTCTGACCCACTTGCTGCAGCTGCAGTGAGAGGGCAACAAGCTGTTTGGAAATCTGAACCTGAACACTCAGGTGTGGAGTTCATGTCTTCTTAGCACTTATTTTTTACAGTATATATGCAATATTAAGGTAAATGTGTTTAAAAATACTGCATTTGGTGCTGCTGTGTTCTTTCAGCATATTGGCCTAATCTCAGTGGACTTTTGATTTCAGTGTAACAAGCGGTTGTGTTGAAATGTGCTGGACAGAACCCTGCGGACGGAGCTAAGACGTCAGTCAAAGGGCTGATATGATACGAAGATAAGCGTATTTTAGCCTGGTGGCTACTATACGGAAACATGCTAGTGAGAAACTTGCAGCTCCATATCCGGTTGAGTACCACTTATAGAAGAGGCACACTTCTGATTTATTTGGAGGTGAAACGATCAGAATTGGGCTTTTCTGACTTCCATTGGATATGAGTTGCATGTGAGCAAAAAAAAAAATCAGATCTGGTTGACATTTTCCTGCAGTGTGAACACAGCCGTACTTTTAGAAAATTAAAGCCAGAAGGTTTCTTAGCAAACACGTTTTTGGATTTTGGGAGGAAGCTGGAGTACCCGGAGAGAGCCCACCAATGCACATGGATAACATGCAAACTCCATGCAACAGACTGAGGACCGTCTTGCTGTAACTTTCCTAATTTGCTGTACCTTCACGAATTAGCAATAAAAAAAGGACATTTTTCAATAGTTTTTCTTTTGACAAATTCTGTCAATTAGTGCGAAGGAAACAGATTGACTTCCTTTACTTATGCCTCTCTATGACTTATAAAATATGTGGTGATTTATAGATTAAATTAATCATTTGTATTCCTCTCTTTTGAATATTATATTATTATTAGCAAACTAAAAGCCTTGTTTGAAAGTTAGTGAGAGTGATGTACATGTCGGCTGCTGTTCTGGATGCAGAATGATGACATAGCAACAGCGTGCAGTAAGAGTCGGCCATTTTCTCTTTAGTGACCAGTAGTCCACTTGCCTGCCGTCTGTCCTCTGGTGCTTTCAGGAAAAGAGCGTTGATGAGCGCGATGGCGTAGGTCTGGATTTCCTGATTTGACCTGAAGAAATGTCCAGGAGCGCAACAACCAGTTAGAAGCATCGAGCTCCACAAATATACAGGATCTTCAGACTATAGGCTAGCAGCTACGCTGTCTACAAAACAACAACATAGGGACTGATGGAAGGCATTAGAAGCTTCTTTTCAACACAAAGAGTTTATTTTAGTAGCAATGTAACCAAAGCCATTTAAAAAACAGGTTTTATGAGCATCACTGCAATTGTGACATGAAGCCACAAAATTAGAAAGACGAGTGAAAAAGGTTTTTAGTTTTCGCTAGGAGTGTAACGGTACACCTGTCACAGCTCAGGAGGAATCACTAATTGGTAGGGAGACGAATAGAAAACGTTGGGCTCATGCTTCTCTTAACCCCAGAGGGACAAGGATGGAAAGAACAGGAAGTATTTTCTTGAAAGGAAGGATCCAGATCTGGACAGTATAGCTTCAAAATAAAATCTCGGATTTCACATAAAAACTTTTTCTTTCTCTCTTTAGTTTCATGAAAAGAAATTACAAATAAATACAAACAAAAAACTCTTTTGGGAAACGACTTGAATTCCAAGTTTGGCAAAAAAAAAAAAAAAAAGCTGCAAAACATGCTTGTAAACACGGCTCTCTAATTGTAAACAAAGAAAATATACAGAAAGAAATGTTTGCCGCTGGTGGTGTGACACACTGAGCTACTTTATCAGTACTGAGTTTACATTAAAAACAAAGGGTGATGTCTCACTGAACTAAGTTGGTCTTTGGTGAAAAAGAAAATCCATATTTACCAAAAGTAAAAACTTCACAAACAGCAAATTTGGTTAAAAAATAAAATTAGTGAACCACCCACACCTAGTATGGACTGGATTTGATGCTATTGACAGAAGAAAAGAACTTGTTTTGTAAATGGAAATTTGGAAAAAAAAAAACACAGTTTGAGCACTAATATTTACACTTTTTAAAAAAAATGGAATATTTATTTTCTCCTTTTTTTAAACTTGTGTTTTTCACAAGTAGTTTTACTTACTGCATTCTTTTCAAATTGCGTTTTACATTTCATATTCTCCTCACTTCTTTTGGTGGTCTTGGTCTTGGAAGGAAGAAGCAGTTGTTTTGTTTGTCAGCAACATTACTGGACAATGTCCACATGAAGGAAAGAATATGTGATCTATAAAACTTAATTTAAAAAGAATGCGATTTCAAAAACTTACTCTGAAAAACAGACATTTCAAAGTAAGATAGTAAAATATAAAATCTTTAAAAAAAAATCTTAAAGAAAAAAAAAATACATTTGAATAAATACAATTAGAAAAATAAAATAGAGAAAAATAAATTGCATATTTTTCAAGTTTGAATTTACAAAATATGTTTTTGTTTTTTCAAAATTTCAATTTACAAAACATTCTTTGCTTGAAAGAATAATGGAACAAAATTCACTTTATACCAAAGAAGCTTCACAGTTGGAAAGTTAGCAAAGCAGGATTTGGTTATTTCTATATTTACCTTTGATTTCTTAATTCAGATCAAACAGGATCTAAATCTGACTATTGATTGACTGGAAAAAAGTGGTTTGATTTAAATCTGGACCAAACTGAATCCTATATATTTGGTCACAGCATGACTATTTCACTGCATTGTGTTGGTTCAGTTTATTCAATTATGCATCTTTTATAAATAAATCTTAATTGAACTCATTTGTCTTATAGATTTATTTTAAAAAAGAAAAAAATACTGTATAAATAAAATGAACTGCATTTATTTAAACTGAAATAAGCCGTACCCTGTGAGCTATGAATCAAAAATTTTATTTCAAATTTAGAAAATTTGTACAAAGTAATAAAGAAAAAAAGGGTGTTTTAGATAATTTGTCATTAAATCCAGATGAATAAAAACATACAGAACTCAATGATGCAGATTTATTCAGAAACCAGTAGCGTTTCCTTTGGGCCTTAGATAATACCTGCTGTAATGTAATGACATGTAATTAACTGGACGTTGCAGAGCATGCATGGTAACGTGGGAATTAGTGGGTGAAAATGGCTTAGATGAGCTAACATGGTGACTCAGATAGGAATAGTTCCTTCCCTCCAATCCTGCAAAACTCAAAGCGTCATTCAATAGCTCACAGCATGTCACCATTGCTTTCATTTTGCATTAGTTTGGTGTGGAGTGCTATATACAGTAGTTTTCATCAAAGTTAAAGCAAACGCTTTAACTTTTGACCCAAATATTAGCCTAATTTTAGTTATATTACGGTAAGGGATTCTTCAGGTTAGTATTCTTTGTCTATCAACTGAGGAGGGTCAGATCCGTCGCTGAATGAGTCATGTGACTCACGGCTGTCTGAGATCCACTTAAACACGAGAGCTAACCAAAGTGACAGATTTGACACCAGGCTTTTTCACTGTCCATCAGTTTAACTGAAAAGGTAAAAAAAATGTCTAAATCTATCTTGGCTCTTCACCCTGTTTAATAATAATAATAGGTTGAATCTGCACAGTAGAGTCTGAAATAACAAGCTTCACTTCAGCCAAAGTTTTCAAATCTGGAAAATCTTATGAAGGTGATCAGAAGTCAGCAGGATAAGGAGGATTTCTGGTTGAAACAGCTAATTATTGCACAATGCTCCACCAGGTGGTTAGGGTGGGAACTGCTGTCTGACAAAATGACAGATCACACTCAACTCTGTCCAAGAAGTGGTTGCTTGGAGAGACCAAACCACTGTCTAGATTGCAAGGAAAAGATCAGAGCAGCTCGACAACGGAGCTTCCAAATGCACCAGCGTCCAGGTTGAGGCGCCGAACGCCTAAATGGGAGCAGTGACCAGCTGTTAGCGATGTATGTTTAATGGAAGACGTCTCTGTACTGTGATAATAGAATACGTGTGCCGTTACACTCCAAAGCTTATAGCTGATTTTGCCGTTCTTCATCTCTTTCTCCACTTATCTTTCGGCGCTGTCTGTGCATCACTAATCTTACAGCGACTTGGTTTTATCAAATAACACATCCTACAACATTTCCCCTCTTTTCCCCCCCGGTAGCAGAGTGCACGAAGCCCCTGTGCATGTGTGTGTGCTCACACTTGCAGGTGCCCGATGAGCTGTCCCACGGTGATCTCCTGGGCCACCCGATGGTACAGACTGTGGCTGTTCAGGACCATGCTCTCCAGGATTGCCAAGGAGCGCTGCAGGATGGACACATCTACCATGGGCTGGTTCACGTAGCCTGCAATCTGACGAGAGAAAGGAAAACGGTATAAAGAAGTTTGTTTTAGTGAGTCTCAAGGCTCCAGGGAGGACAACTTTGAATGTACACACTGACGCAGCTCTACAAAATACAGAGTTACCAGGCAACGTCTCCCACTGGTTTCCGGTGTGTGACAAAAAAGGAAGGCCAAAGAATTAAACAAACGACAGGAATAAGAAGAAAGACAGACCCTGAAGTTCCAGACGGTACGAAAAGTTGGCGTAAAATGACCCTGAGTGTTAATTGTTCTTTAAATGGAGGAAGCACCTGTTTGATGAAGGAGAGGGAGATGAGATCCCAGGACACGATGCCGTGATCCATCAGCTCCAGGAACGCGGTGAGAGTGAAGGCCAACATTTCCCCAAAACTTAAGAGAAAAAAATCACAGTTAGACTGGAAAAGAATCAACAAATGGAGTTCATTTGGCTACGCCTTCTTGCTTACTGGGTGCCGCTCTCTACCAGCCGAGCCAGCGTTCCTATGCCCTCCATATTTATGAACTCTGCAGCGAAAGTGGGGTCTGCAGACAGCTTCGCCAGCTCCTTTAGAGCCTCCAGGCGAGCATCGATACCATGCGACTGAATCCTCTCCAAGAGCTGCCGGGCAGCACGAGCCTGTTAACGTCAAGAAGAAATGTTCTTAAAAGCCGCTGAGACAGACAGACACTGATGACTGTAGAATATCGATAATTATTCAAACTCTGTGAACGCAATAACCCAACTTGGTGCGATGAGCTTCAAAAATGTGTCCTTGTTAAAATGACAGCTTTTTTACTTCCTGGACGACTGAATCTATAAACATACATATAGAGATTTTTTTCTTTTTGCCTTTAACTAGTTACCAGATTGAGACAGTTACAGTTACTATTGAAAAATACAAAAACAAAACTAAACATGGGTTTGTAGGAAATGTATAACTGTTACACCATCCAGGATCAGTTGTACCAAAAGAAAATACTTGCTAAAACTTCCTTGGTCTGCACTGGTGATTGCTTCGGGGGAATCCACACCTTATAATGGCTGTTTGCTTAATACATACAGTTTGCTGCATATTTGCAACAATAGGCATCAAGAGACTAAACTTTTTATTTTATTTATTCTTATTTTGTTTTGATCAGCTCAATAAAGCTCTTTTAAACCAAAACATCCTCACAAAGTTCCCCTAGACTCATGCTTAAAATAAAGAAGTTTTTGTCGACCAGATTGTTTCATCATTTTGTTGTCTTCATAATTGTCTAAATGAATATCTTTTAAAACAAAAAACAAAAGTTAACCTGTACAACTGCGATGCTAAACGGGTGCACCCGACTCTTGCTGGTGCACCTGTGAAAAAAAAGGGCGCTCCACTGCAACCAAGGCAAAAAAAATGAGTCTAGCGCTCTGCACTGATGCTGTCTTAATTATTTTTAGGAACAGCGAACAGAAGCAGGTCACTGTGTTTAGTCATATTTAAATCCCAGGGAAAAGAAAGTCATAAAGTTTAATTACCAAATGAAAAGCTCTCTTACTTCCTAAGTAACCGAAACAGGTTGTGGTGGCGTTGTCCAACAACTGCCCTCAACAACCAGCATCCTGCATGTTTAAGATATTTCCTTGTTTTGGTTAATTAAATGAAGGTTTCATTGGAGATCATATGCAGGACGAGTTGGAATTAAAAACGATGTTTATCAGATCTTTGAATCAGGAGCAGGAGGACATCTAAAGCATGCAGGGACTGGGCCCACTTATACAGAGCATAAACTGCAAAGGCTTCATACAGCAAGAGTGTTGCCACATTCCCAACGCATAGCAGTAATCTAGACAACTAAACTGAAAGAGTTCAAAAAAAGAAAAATAACATGTAAGAAGGTAAATATTCAATAACACTCAATCTGTAAACAAGGTCAACTTACTGGGGAGATTGCTAATCGAAGGATTGTCCCATTTTTAATGTCAACACGGCTCTGAAAAAACAATAAAGGGCAGCTTAGGGTCGGTGTCACTTCACTATGATTTCAACATAGGCTGGGAAATAAAACATAAAATCAAACCTGCTCAGTGATATACAGCTGAGGACCATCGGCGTAACGGAGAGCGAACTGCTCAGAGCCTGACAGAGACCACCTGAGGGCGAAAACAGGGAGAAAATGTTTATAAAACTGATATTGATTTTAAAACAAAAAGAATTTACAAGAGAAGAAACATGGGAATGATATAGAACGCAGCATTATCCAGCGTATGAGAACAAAAGGCTTCCTGAGTCAGGCCATTCCCTCCAACAAATGTATTTACACAAGAGGCAAACAGCAAATATGAAGGGAGGTTTTCAGTGGGAGTCCACAGCACAAGCTGAGACTGTGGGTAGAAGCAGGCATTTTTCAGAGATAGATGGTTGTGTGAAATGTCCAATTATCGCTATCAGGGTGCAGAAACTCTGAAACCTTAGATGACAGATCAAAACATAAGTATCTAGTTTCTAGAAAACAGATATAATGAGGTAACAGAACCTTCAAATCTAAATCCAGCTTATATAAACAGGCATCATTTTCCTGTTTCAATGCTGTTTAACTCTGAATCTACACCAACAAAAAGTCTTTAAAGGACGACTGATCCCTAAAGTCACTCTTTTAGTTCAAAAACTGTAAAAATAGACATCTAATAGTGCTGTTTCAATGACAGCTTTCTGCATGTTTGTTGAAAACCTGCCTTCATGTCTAAAACCGTCTGTCTGGCGCCCTCCTCAGGTGAAAAACAGGTCACTGCCTTGGAGCTGAAACTATATAATTCGGCCGCATTGACCTCAAGGACGCCTTAAGCATAAATCAAGTTTACTCAGATTTCCATTAATGACATCCTTTAAGAAGTTGAAGGCAGGATTAGTTTAGGAAACCATGATGCATCTCATGGCAAGCTGTTCAATGTATCATCTCTAATAGCCACTTTTCATCGTTTTATCTGCTTCATTCTATCCCTATACTCTCATTCTGCACTATTTGTTAGTTCAACCTCTAACTTCATGCTCTCTCTGTTTTCTTATCACAGTAGCTTCATCTGATCTGTTCCTGTTCGGCTGTGACTACGTTCTGGATGGAAATATCAGCTGTGCTGCTACCATCAACACCTTTGTTTATA
>JAUZNJ010081073.1:9068-23994 GCA_034780135.1 Jordanella pulchra | reverse complement strand
TTAATACTAAGATTCTGCTTTGCTTTGTACCGTAAGAGGAGAAAAAGGAAAATAAAAGGGCCTCCAAGTCTGGCCTTTGTGGAGACATAAAAATATGATAAAAGATAATATAACAATCCCAGAGTGCAGCTTGAGTGAGACCTAGATATGTGCTGATATTTTAGTGGTTGCTACACAGGTTTACGCTTGTTGATTTGGTTCCGTTTGCTTGGCTGACAGAGGATTTATCAAAAAGGTAAGATGTTGACTGACACTGCTGACGTTCAGGGTGTTGACTGATTTTACTTCAGAGGAATGAAAATAAATAACAGAGTCTGGGTGGGTGGTATTGGGACTCCTGAACCTCATATTGTAATCAGGAGACAGAGGAGGTTGCAGGTCAGAAATTACGGCAATAAAGCAAATAGGAAAAAAACTCAATATAGATGGACGGATGGACATAGAAGTATAGATTTGTATGTTTCAGTATATATAATGAAATTCTTCTGAACCTCTTTAAACTTGTGTTTCCATAGCTGACATTTTAAGAATGTGGTCCAAACTGGGGGGTTCCCGTATGGTATGTTGTTCCTGAGTGATGGCAATATAGAGCTGCTTTAAGGTGGGTGTTGCTTTGGTTTGCTTTGAGGAAGGAACTAAAACAAAAAGCAAAGCTCTGCTTCATCTGCATTTTAACACTATACTCTTTGGCCATGGTATGTATGTGGATAATGACTGATACCTTCTATTGGATAGCAGCCCTCTGGGTCATCCCGACTCATGCATGTCTCCCTGTAGAGTTTCTCTGGGTACGTCCCACTGGGTGGATTTTTTTAAAAAGTGGGTCGGAAAACACCTTGGAACACACTTATTAAAAGTACCTGGCCCCCTCACAAAATCTAGATTTATTTATTTTTGTTGTTATTTTTTTCCACTACACCATGTTAAGCATATTCTACTTTTTACTATTTGCCAAGACTTAAATATTCACAGTAAGCTATGAATAATTCCAAATGAAGAAAAAAAATCTACCAAGTATGTTGAATGTGCCCTAATTTCCATATATATGATTAGAGTATTCATAACAACACTGATAGTTTCATAATATTTATTTTCCCAATAACTCTGCACTCCCTGTAGAGTAACACTACTGGTTATAGTCCCAGATGCAGCAGCAGCAGCAGCAGCTTTCGTATCAGTACAGCTCAGCATTTTCAGGAACAGAGCACAGTAATTCGCAGCAGATGCTAAGTGACAGTGGGGCCTGTCAGCACCGAGTCTCTGGAGAGTCTTGGAGACCGAGTGTGTTTGAGGACCTTCTGCCAAGTGTACAGTCACTGGCAGTCACCGCGGCAACCGCCTCCATCTCCTTCCTGACTGACAGGTGATGGCGAACAAAGTGACAGCTACCAGAAAGAGAGTGAGAGACAAACATGACTCAATCATTCAGGAAGAGGAACATAAAGAACATAATCACCTGCATCACACAGCTTCCTGTTTGTGTTGAAAGGCTATTTTTTTTTCTAACACAATTGGTTGTTTATCCAAAGTTGGTTGTTTCATATGTTCAAAAGTCCCTTTATGGTGCTTAGAGGGCATCTGGCAGTAGGAAGTTCTTAGTGTTTGACCTGATTGATAAAAAATGGAAGAAGATTGAGCAACATGTTTATTGTTCCTATCGGCTTTTAGGAATTATCTGTAAAATGTCTTTCATATGCATAATATCTGGTGTATTGGTGGACACATGTTTTAAACCAGTGTTTACCTCTGGGATTTTAGCAAAAAAAAGTGTCTGGCACAGAAAAAAAAATATATATAATTACCATGAAAATAAGTGCAAGAACCTTATGTGAAAGAAGGAGTGGTTAAAAGTCTGGAAGACAAACAGGAAGCCTGAAGAACAGCTGATCAAGACCAGAGAATAGTGCTCTCCTGTGCTCCATAAAGGTCATAAATACAAGTCCATTAAGCAAAACCCCTAAAGACCACTTCTAATTCTTGTAGTGTGGTCATTATCTACTTTGAAAGGGGAGTAAATGAAAAAAAACACCCACAATAGAAGATTATGGATTTCAAAGGAGATCTGACACTTTTTCTAAAGCTAACTAATTACCGGAAAAAAACCAAACAACAATTGAAAAAAAAATCCTGAATCTGTCCGACCTTTTTAATTTCTAAACATTTATATGTTTTTGCCACCTCTGTTAAAAACAGATCACATTTCAAATCAGTTTCCTGGGATTTCTTTAAAGATGCCTTAGTAAATTTTTTTTTATTAAGAAACTGAACTAATCCGAAGTTTTTTGGGGGCTAGTTCCCTAAAAACTAGAAAAGTTGCCATTACTGCTTTTGAAGGATCAAAAGAACTGATTTAATTCTCTAGTAGTTGAAAACAATATAATTATAAATACTGTATGAAGACTTTAGATCCAGAATTTATAAAATAAGAAAACATTGCAGATGTTTTCAACAGGAGTAAATGTTAAAGTTTGCTTTTCATCTTATCTTATTCATATATTCATTTCATTTCATCTATTAGTCCTCATAGTATCTCTTCTTGTCTCCTCGGCAGCATTTCACACTCTGCAGACTCAGGCCATAAAAGTCTGCTTTTACCTTCGGGCTGCTACTTTATATTTGTCTGCCTTACACACACACACACACACACCCCCACACACACATATAGAGCTGTAGAAGCGCACACTAACATCCTTGCCCGTCATAAAATCCCCGGACCCTGCAGGACAAAGCGTGACGAGGGCAGAGGGCATCCCACTGAGTGTGTGTTGGGGAATGTGTGTGTTAACTTCTCCATCGCTGAGGCAGAAAATGACGCAGCGGTTGGCTGAGCTCAGAGAGGTTTTAATGGACTAAGACGGGGACTACCTTTCTCCATTTTTTGGGCAGCATCTCACATTTTTTATACCTGACTTCTTTCTTTCAGTTTTCATCCATTCTCTCTTTCACTCTCTTCTTTCTCCCACTTCTCTTGTTGTAGTGTTTCAATTCATTTATTAGTGTTATTTATTTTGCTTTCCTTTTATTCTTCATTCATTCTTTTCCTTTTTTCTCCATAGTGTTCCTTCTTTCCTTCCCTCTCTCTGTTATTCATGCTCCTGCCATCTCCTCCCTCTGTTTTCTTTATTATGTCTTCCTCGCAGTTCACCTTGAGTCACCTCCTCTTCCTCCGCTTAGAGTGTGGAGTGCAGATAAGAGCGCTGGACGCAGGCAGGGAGATATTGTCGTTCCTCTTCTGTGTTTTCTCCCCTGTATTATCCAAAGTGTCCGTTCGGATGGGAAGCACTTGTCTCCTCTCTCCTGTTTCCTCCTTTCTATCTCAATCCATCATCTCCACTATCCTTCTTTATTTCTCCTCACATCCTCTTATTTCACTTCTTCTTACTCTTCTTGCTTGAATAAGCAGGATAATAAGAACTTGGTGAAATATTGTTAACGTTTTGAGTTTTTCTTCCTTTTTTTTCTTCACTTTTAAATGTCCTGAACTTTACATTAGACTCCACGCAGAAAACTGAGATAAAGAAAGCAATAGGTTGTTTTGGGGAAAAAAAGGGGCAAAACCTCAGAAAATAGTTAAACCAACATGTGACGGAGGTTGAGGGTTTCATTCATCGATTTGCTTTATCAGTGAGAGGAAGGTCATAATTGTGTCTGTGTTGTAAAACAGATTGCTTTCTATTTGTAAGCACAAAAAGGGCAGACTGCTCTGATGTTTTTGTAACCCTCAATAGTTGTTCTTGCAATCTTCTGAAAAATGTAAAAACTGAATTAATTTAGTCCAGTTTACTTTGCTTGCACCAAACAAATTTAAGCAAGTGTCTAAAAAAAACTATAACATGTTTTATAACATGATTTATCAAAGACCGTCCCTCAATTCCTGTCAGTCAGATGTGAGTTGGACAATTTCTGAGACAAACTAACTTTTCCTACCAGACAAGTGGCGGATGATGAAACAAAATGTGCAAAAAATACAGAAACAGACGATCCAGATATTGTAGGCAGAAAGGCATGGGAATAGTAAAAGTATTGGGGGAGCGGGTGTGTCTGGATGCATGAATAAAAGGATCCAGTGTGGACTGACAGATGGGACAACGAAGCTGCGACTGACGACATAGCAGACATGGAACTTAGTCATTATGAGCACCGAGTTAGCTACAGCAAAATGGATCAATGTCGCGTTGACACTGAATGTGAATGATGCAATGAGAGATTTACATGTTATCCTTCTGTAGAGTTGGGTTCACAGGCAAAAGGATGCAAAGGTTGCATTTATAGCAGTGCAACGATGCAGTTAGGGCAGAGCGAGAGTAAGTGGGATTTCAAGGGTCCTTACTAGTTTACACTATTTGGAACTCCAGGTGTTTCAGTTGGTGCAAAACAACAAAAAAAACTCAGATGCATTCATGGAGTCAGATGCTAAGCAAGTCAAAAAAAGATGTTTTGTGAAATGATGTGAAACTGATTTGATGGCAATTCCTGACGGCCATCCCAATAACTGGAATTTCTCCGATCTTCTGTCCCATAACACCTTAAACTGGTTAGTAGTTAAAACTGTCCCACTGGTATTGAAGGAACTCTTCAAAAAGTTGATAGAAATTAAATATTAATGATCTTATGTACATTCACGGGCGGTATAAAATGATTTAATATGCCATTTAAAAGCAGCGGTCCTGTTCAGCCTTGAACAGTCAGAACTGACGAATGTCTTCCATTTCATATGGAATCCTGTCTGATTTTCTTAATTTCAAGGTTTATAGAAGCTTCTATGAAGCCATTCCTGTTTTCCAGGTTAAAACCCATCTCTGCAGAAAGGGCTGAAACAATCTTCTTCAAGGCAAAGCCTGGTTTCTTTGCACAACTGATGCACTCCTTTGCAGCAGTTTGAAATATTAAGGATGTTTTTTTTCATCATAAATGTTTAATGTGTTGGATGTGCGAGTTCAGCATGTAGTTCAGATCGTGCTTGAAGCATTTAGGGAGAGTTCAGTCCTCAAATACAGCACTTTAGTCGGCTTTGGGCTGTTTGTTTGTGTGCTTGGCAAACAGCTGTTTCACTCCTTTAATCCCCTCGCTGACCTCAGCTACTTGTCCTCCATTTCATCTCATCTTTATTTTAAATTTACTTCAATCTGTTTTGCTGGTAGAAACAGCAGACTTCACTTCTCAACAAAAATATACATTTGAATAAGAAGGCAAAATAACTAATACAACACAAATCCTCATTGTTCTGCTTTCTCTATCTCTCTTTTTTTTTTTTTTTTGCCTGTTTCTGGATTAGTGCTCCTAATCTCTCGAGGTTAAATTAGAGGATTGAGGTCGGATGTTAACACGGAGCTCAACATCTGTGACATTTTTTTTCAATCTTTCTTTTTCTTCCTTTGGTTTAAAGGAAAGAACAGAACATTTCCCTAAAGGTTTTGTGTGATTCCCGATACAGCCGCAGCAGGAACAAATAAATCGGATCTGTTTGTCGGAGAGCAGTGCTCCTGTTGTGTCAGAAATCAAAAGGAAAATGGGACGGGAGGAAAATAAATCCGGCAGGCAGTTTATCTGCTCTATAACACATGGACAACTGAAAACACGAACAAACCGCATCATCAATATGAGAAATGATCAATATTGATTTGTAGTAGAACCGTGATGAGTGCCGTGGAAGATTGCTTCAGACAGACCGTCTCTACTCTTGCAAACAGCATTGTTATATCATGCTTTGGTTTGATGTAGCGGGTAATATGTTTTGAAAAACTGAAAACAGTTGGATCAAATCATAAGTGATGGATGAGACGGTTTGGACCACCACAGCCAGCTAAATGAGCCCCCAAACTTCCAGTTGTAGGCTTTCTGAAAGATTATTTTATAACTTGCCTCCAGACAGCAGTGGTCTGGAAGCTGGTTAAGCACACACAGAAGATCCTCTGCTCACTGAGCTTTAATAGAGAGGCAGAAGGAAAACTTCTCAAGTGGAATAAATTCACAAGTATTTGTCTTAAAGAGTTTCAGTGTCTCTTATTCACAGGTTTTTAGTAAGGATGAGTTTCCCCACCTACACACGTGTGGGGAGCATTTATTGATAATTAATGGTTTTAAGTGTTTCCCTACTGACTGAAGGTCTCCCTTTTGTTTTGTGAATTATCAGGATTACTATTGAGGTGATATCCAATCTTAAAATTATTGCATTCAAATATGATTTTTACATTTTAAAAACATATTAGTAATACTTTGGCCAGGGATCATATCTAAAACTGGATTTCCTCCAAAAAGCATGTCCCAAGGGTAGATCAAGGAAAACAAAATATCTGCTTTGCTCTCGACTTAATAATATATATCCTGGGGACTGAAGTTTAGAAAGGAAGTTTAGAAACTTCCTTCAGTTGTAATGTGCTTAACAATGTCAAAGAGGGACCAAAGGCAAACCGGTTCAAAACAGCCAAACACTGTAGTGTGTGAAACAGTTGTAGTCTGGTCTGGACCCACACCACTTATTAAAAGAATAAATGGAAAAACTCATCACGGGTGAAAATGTTGGCATTAGCCAAGGAAGAGATTTTTGGCTTGTGTTAAATAAAACACAAGGGCAGGGACCATTCGTAGAAATTATATCCAACTTAGTGTCAAATTTTGAAATCTTTTGAATCAGTCGGAAAATAGATAATAAATTAAAAAAACACTTTTAAATAGTTGTTTGTTAACTCCAAAATCGGTTTAAAGTATAGTCCCATTAATGGGATAACCAGTCTTAGTGATTCCTTGGAAATTCAATGTCTTTCATCACTTAAACTATTCTTGCATAAATAGTGGGAACATATCTTTCTTTATTTCCCATTTGAGTGTTTTGGAAATAGGGTTTATTTCTTTTCAACAATGTGCTCTTTAAATAAACTTATTTGCCCTCATTGATAATATCTTTAAAATAATCTCCAGAAGCATCAGGAGCATTGAAGCAGAGCAAATGCAGAGTCTGAGTTTCAGTCCTCTGTCTCTCTGTTTGTTGTATCTGCCCTTCCTGGCATGCCCTGGAAAAGGAAGCTGATGAGAGTAAGTATCGTTGAACTAAAAGACAAATGGTGATGACACTGAGATGAACCAAGTGATGACACACCTGGAAACCATGCTGGAAACTCAAACAACTCTTAAATTGTCTGTCACTTCAGTCGGCGGCAGCAGTGGCAGGAAGGGTTGGTGGGGGTGAATATTCTCTGTGGAAGAGGAAACATGTTTGGGCAAGTCGGGATATAAATACGCAGCCTCAGACACACAGCTCTTTTAGATGTGTTTGCATTCAGCTTTGCATACAGCCTGAGGTCATTCGGTGAATTCGAGTCTCCCTGACAACCTGTGTGTGTGACAGGTAAAATCACTACCTTGCCCTCTACGGACTCTTTTACATGTTCTCCTCCCAGTTGTTTTTGTCCCTCTCCCTCCCATCCCACTGGCTCCTGATATGATGTCATGGGTGGCAGAGCAGCAGATGGAGCGATCCCCAAAACTAATAAATAAACACATGGAGCATCAGCGGGCTGCTGCAGGGTCTGCTGCAAGGTCTGCTGGGTAGCTTGGTCTGACTGATCTGCAGCACAGATAGACCGCTGATCTTCACAGCATGTTCATTTGTCTGCCTGAAATCACAGACCCCCAATAGCATTCATTTATGGAGCAGGGAAATCAGAACTGGGAAAATGTTGGTCCTTTTTTAAAACTATTTAACAGTTCTTAGAAATGTAGTCAGAGCAGGTGAGCATTTTGAAAGGTTATTGAAATTTATAAAGTTTTTAAAGCTAACCCACTAACTAAACAAATAGCTGATAGTACTTTTTGTGGCCCAACACACAGACTTGAAGAAAGCATTTAAGGAGAGCCTTCAAAGTGTGGCTCTCTAAAGGTTTTTTCGATGAAAAAGGCCACGATAAATCATCTTCCACATATAACTTGGAATGAAACTGAAAATCAATTTTAGCATTCAGTCCTCTTGGGACCATATCTCCCATGAATTATACTGAGTTTAATTAATATAAGATATAAATCACCCGGTTTAGTATTCTGTAGACAAGTCCATTTTGCTTCCTACAGCTAAAGCAATAGTTTTAGAGCCGTAGCAATCAAATTGATATTGCTTTACAAAATTACAGGTAGACAGAAGGGTACAAAAGGTTTTACTGTGTTATTTATATAACATCCAACAATGAAGACAGTCAACAGTGATAGAAGAAAGCTTTATATTATTGGACATTATTGAAATCTCTTTGAAAAAAAGGACTGGACATAAACAAATCAGAAAAGCGACCAGGAGACTCACAGCTACAGGACTTTCAAGAGGTATTGGTTGTCATCTGTCCTTTATATGTCTAGACTAAAAAAACAAACTAACAAAACATTCAAATTGTGCATTGGATGTATGGAACCATGCCTGAACATTACACCACATTCCAAAAGGTTTGCTGTATACAGAAGAAGAAGATCATAGCCACACTATAACAGGGTGATGGCAGCATCATGCTGTGGGAATGCTTTTCTTCACAGAACTGGGGGTTTGTCAATTCAGGTGAAATTAGAGGTCTCAAGCAGCAGTAACCTTTGAAACAAAAGCTTCAAATATAACAAAAGATGAAGAGGAAAAAGGTTTTCAGATCAACAAAGAAGTTCCTGTTTTGTTAAACACTAAAACTCCACTCAGTCTGATAGATTGGAAGAACCTGAAGTAGAGTTAGTATATATCGCTGGCAGCAATGCACTGATAGGCTTTTACCAATGAAGGGTTTTTGCTACGTCTACCATTTGTGTATTGTAGCTAGAATAAAAGCAAAGCTCCACACATTGGATGGAGCTGGAAATAAAAGGTCATTATTCAGATTATGGTAATACTAAACTGGAAGTATCAACATCCGTTTTTATTTTTCAGGAATAAGAGGAACATTCACATACCTGGGATTGACACCCCTCTGATTCATAGGTCTGACAGAGTCATGTTGTGAGAACTTTTTGCTGTTGGAGGGAATAATGCAGTTCAAAAAACATACAGTAGGTTCATAAAAACAAAAGGTCACCTGACAAACCTGACTCAGATACACCAGTTCTGCTGGGAGGAATTGACCACAAATTCAGAAATCTACTACAATGAGTTTATGGATGAATACCTAAACTGTCTGACTCAAGTCAAATGGTTTAAAAAGGGTGTGGTGACAAACCAATAATAAGCAAAGTTTATCTTACATAATATCTTTGCTATGCAGTGCATATAAATTCTTCCATTTAACTATATATATATATATATATATATATAGCTTCTATTCAACTAGAACAGTGCATTCTATCTGAATGTGCCGCAATATCAAACAATAGTGACCCTTTTTTTGCATTGTTTTTATAATGAGTTCATTTATATATATGCTTTAATTTGATCATATAATTTAATCTAAGGTGCAAGTCTATTGTCGGACATCTGCGTGGTTTTGCCACTGTCACACCTGAGTCTACCAATTGTTGCACAGTAAAGCTTTTCTATTCTTTGCTGTATCAAGTGAAATGCACATAAAAGTATGCTACTGTAAGTATTTTATAAAGTATGTCATAGGCAAGCTTGGTCTGCTTATGAGTTATCTAGCGCTTAAACGCATAGATTATATTGTAGATGACAGAACATAAGTGATCAGAACAGGGAGGTCTGATGATAAATACAACAGAAAAATACTACAAATATACTTTATTTACCCACAGTGACACACTAATAATGCAAATAATAAATTGGTGAAGCTTATAAGAATTCTTAGCAGATAGCTCTACTTTTATTAATCCAGTTGGAACGAGGGGTTTCCTATCCTTTTTTATTTCTTTTGTTTGTTTTTTTTAAACATACGCATAAAACTCATAGCACATAAGTAATATTTAGTTTGGCAATTATCACTGTAAGAATAAGTACTGCAATAACAAGAAAAAGAACTGATTTAGCACATAAGAAGTACACTGAGGCAAGAATTAAGTGGCTTTACTTTCCACTCTCTGTGCCTTTGTGTAGTGTGTGTGGGTTTGTGTGTTTCAGGCTGGAGGAAGGATGCCACACTAAATTGGCAAAATGAGGTGTAAATGTCTTGAGGCAGATGAGCTGCCTTAAGCGAATGAAACTCTGAATATTTCATCCGCAGCATACACATTTATGAAATTATAAGTGTCTATGTGAAGAAGTAGCTTTTGTTACAGTGTGTGTGAGTTTTTGCGTGTGGATAGTCATGGCAAATCAACGTCCGTCATTCAGTTTTGGTTCTGACAGCTATAAGAGGCAGAAAGTCCCTAAACGCCTCGGAGAAACACTTAACTGCCTTCGCTGCTGCTCAGACGCCTCTGTTATTATAAGTGTATGTCAGGGAAAGTGTGTGAATGTTTGCTTTAGAGGTGAGCTGTATGGAGCTGGATCGTCTCATTATGTGCGGTAATGATCTGCGGCCTGACGCACCAAAGAATCTATTAAGTGCTTTCAGTACCGCAGTCAGACCTGAGCTGTTGCTTCTTGACCTTTATATTGCCGGAGAGTGATTAAAGGTTAAAAAGACTCCTTAGGTTTCTTTTGGGTTGTTTCAGTTTGCATATCATCCAAAATTGATGCAGTCATTGAAATACTTTGGACCCTGCCATGTCGTCAATTAACAAATATAAAAGGTTTGTATGTTAAAGTTTTATGTTTTCAGGCAAAAAAAAAAAAAAAAATCACCCAGTGCTTTTTGCATCAAAATTATTTAACCCACAAATTTGTTGTCTAGAAAAAAAAAACCTTAAAGAAGGCTGTATTCAGTTTGTTTAAACTTGCACTGCCCATGTCAAAGCATTAGACGAAACATTTTAAGGGCAAATCTAGATAAACTTTAGACCCCTTAGCAATCTGATATCACTCGTGTCAAAAACAAAATAAAGGGTTGTTTAAAAGGTGAATTTTCTGTTGTTTCTCTATTTTTTTGTTGGGGACTGTTCTACTGCTATATTGAAGCACAGGTTTTGGAAGGTAAAAGTTTAAAAAGGTCTTAATCTCTGTTTTTGTGTAGACAGGAAAAAAAAAAAGATCTTTCTGATGGGTAAGTCATGGCACATGCAAAGTATAACTGAAATTTGTTTATATCACTGTGCATGTTCACATATAACAGCTACTATCCAGCTTAAGAGCCATAGAAGAACAAAATAGGAACAGTAGCAATGGGAAAATAATATAATGACATCATCAACCAGTGACATGGTTGAGTTATACAACATGTTTTTCTTTTTATTGGTGCCAGACAGAAAAAAATCCCATTGAAGTTTAGGATTAAATGAACCCACTCCTTTATGCTTACTTGACTTGTGAGATCAAATAGACAAAACAGAATCACAAGGAAGCAGAGTGGCTTTTAGAAAATGAAAATGTACATTTAAGCACAACAACTCCTGGAAAAGAGCGAGAAACTCGTTTCCTCTTGATTGCAGTTTTTGAAGCCAAGCCACAGCCAGATCTGCAGCATGGCCAGCCTGGTCACAGCATTCAATGTAAGGGACTTTTTACAGCACGCTTGTTCCACAGCTGCACAGCAGTATTTAATGTGGATTCAGTTATCACAAGACTGGGTGGCTGTGTGATGCCGAGCTATTGCCCAAAACCTAAGGCTAGTTGATACTGAATAATTCTCTAAGCACCCCGGCACACACTGCCTCATCTTGTAGAAAAATGTTAAAGTTTGCCTAATCTGGGCCAAATGAGGTCTTAATTCAGCCAGAAAGAAATTCCAGCTGCCACTAGACACTTCTCTTTAAACACGTCTGTTGCTCAGTGAGTCCATGGAACTGTTATAGTGAAGTCTTCTGTGCAAACTGATATAACTCAGTGTGAGATCTAATTTAATCTTTAGCTCAATTAGATTTCTGTCTGCTCTGGAAATATTTCCTTATCAGTCACTGAATTCGGAGTAGCTATGTCGTTTCTGTTTACCTCTGTAATCCGCCTGATTTGGAGACAGTAAACCTAAAGTATCAAGTTGTTTTGGTCTGTGTGGCTGGTTTGGGTGATGAAATGAAACCAAAAGAGACAGAGCATTGCCTTAAAATTTAAATAAGAGGCTGATTAACTTTAGATGAGCTCTGGTTTCAGGGCAGCTTGTGCTCAGCCCCTTTGGTCCATGAGCAGTGGCAGCATCAACAGTACCACCATCGCTGTCAGTCTATGAAGGGTTTGTTCACCCATTGTGACATGGACCTTTGACCCCCAGACTGTGGCTGAGCTGAAGCTAAGTGGAGCTTTTTTCTTTTCTAGATGAAAGACACACAGAAATGTCTGGAATGTAAAATAATCCACGCAATTTTCTGTTTTTTTTTTTTTGTTTTTTTTTTACCTTACATTTCTCTAGTTGTTTGATCTCTTGCTGGATTCCATATAACTTTCATCAAAACATGCATTTCAAAATGCACTAAAAAAGCGTTATCAAAGAGCTGTAACAGCATACAACCGGACGCCAAGCACTTCCTCCTTTGTACACAATGAAAAATTGACGTTGTGAAAGACAAGTTGGCAAAAACCTCAAAGTAAATCAGGACTTTGCAGACGAGATTAAAGTGGAGGCCACACTAGTTAAAATCATCAAAGTGAAGCTGTTTTATTTTTTAAAAAGTAGACCAAAGCATTTTACAACTCCTCAGGGAGACAAGTAAAGATACTCTTGAATAACTTACACTGTAAAAAATGATGTAATTCTATTGACTTTGGTGAAAAAATACGAGATATTGAAGCGATTTGGTAAAATAATGTAAATAAATAGCAGGTTAACCTATTGCTTCAATTATTTGTGAGTTCTTAGACTATTAAACAAATCTTGGAAATTGTAGACGTTCAGTTCAGCATCTTTAAGCCCTGCTTGGTCTAGGGGTGTTAATAATTCAACTTTTAAGAAGTCAGCACATGGTAGCGACATTGCACTATCCTTCATTACCAACACTAGATGGAGGTTGGTAGGTATCACATTTTTTTGTGCCACAATATTTTTGCATTCCTAGTTTTTAATTAAATAAAAAAGGAAGTAGGTCCTGTGGAGTATTTATTAAACAGACATAAATACAATGTTATCCCTTTATTCCAGATGAAAGACTCAGAGAAATGTCTGGAATTTAAAATAATTTTAAAAACAAATTTTCTTTCTATTTTTTCAGCTTTTATTTCTCTTGTTGTAGCTGTACTGTGCCATCACAGCTGATGTCAGTCAGTCTCTAGTCAGTCAGAGTGGTTTCACCAGGTGCGCCTCAGTACATTTCTGAAGTCTCCCGAATACAGCAGTGCTTACCGCTTCTCTCAAATAAGTGGCTATTCTGTTTTTGCAGTTTGCTGCAGCCATTCTACCTCAATCTGGACTAAAGCTGATCATTAAGGACGGAAGTCACTGGATAAGGGCAGCATACAAGTAAAATACTACATGTGCAAACTGTTTTCTAGAGTTATAATGTAATAATAACAAATTCTTCTCATACAGTTGATCACGTGCTGTAATAGATATGAGCATTAAATTGAAAATAACTACATTTTTTAGCTTACAAACCAATAATAGCTCCAAATAAAACAAGGCAAGGTGGTTAAATAAAGAGCAAACAGTGAATACCCTGGTAACACATGCCAAAAGCTTTACTGCTTTATTGTTCTGCTGAAAGCCTAAAAGTACACAATTATATGTCGCAACCCTGGCTTGATCTGAGTTTAGCCACAGAGTTGCTTCTTTATTATAATGATAACAGTGGAATAGGCTGCCTGGCAGAAAGCAAGGCGTAGCCACAACGTGGCATTTATTCACTGCTTCCATATCCAGTGGAACAGAGGAGTAACCCAGCTGGCGCTGCCTTAGCTTCCCATGAGTGTTCATCACTTTAGATCATTTTTTGCTGCTCTATTCACTTGGCAGCATTTGGGACCCGATGTTAGAAAGAAAGGGTGACAAACAAAATATGAATGGTTTTATGAACACTGTGATCATTTTCTGACTGGTTAACCATTTGCTAACTATGTTATTGTCAATTCTGCTGCAGAGGGACATTTCACAGCAGATTTAATTAGATTTGACTACATTTTATCACCTCTTGCTAAAATGTCATATGCTTAAGGGCTGATCTCCAAAAGGTTTCATGGGTAGAAGATATGCAAAAGTACACATGTACAGTGCAAAGTGATTTTCCAATTCAACCTTCAGCTGTATTTTAAGTGCTTTTCTTTTTTTACTTCTGAAAGTCAGGTACTGAAAGTGATTACATTTATGGTCATTACTGCCACAAAGGAGTCAAACGATGGAGAGAGATTCTTTCTGCATGTAAACGTATTTGGAATGTCAAGATAACAACAGTAGAATAGTATTGTTAAAGAAAAAAAAAATCTATGTAGGAGAGCACAACCCAAAGAGATGATTAATCCAGACAAGATTCCAGAATTTTGCAATTTTGTTGAATCTTTTTAAAGGTTTACAAGCTTTAGAATTTGTTTGTCATTCCAAACATTAAACTACATATTAGATCTTTAGTGTTGATGAACTTGTTCTTCCATTTTCACAGAGCACCTGAGAGGGGCTAGTCATAAATGGTCATATCTATATATCATACTCTCTTACGTCAATGGCAGGGGTAATATCCAATGTTGTGAAGAAATGGCATTTTCTCCACACATTAGCTACATTTACATTGACATAAGTAACCAAAACAATCAACTGATTGGTCTAAAAATGTGCCATGTAATGTGCATTCCTGTTTAGAATATGCTGAACAGATTCTATGGGATGGGAAAGAAACTGTAAACCAGCCGAGAGGGGTGGTTTACGCCAACTGCTGAAAGGCGTGCATGTAAGCCTTAGATGGGATGGAATTTCCAAAGTGATCCTGGTCAGAGACCCAGAGGTTCTGAGGTAATCACTTTGGCTCCTCTGTCTTTTAGTTTCAGTGTCGTCTCTGTGTC
>JAUZNJ010081062.1:0-23995 GCA_034780135.1 Jordanella pulchra | reverse complement strand
AAACTTGTTAACTTTTTCCCTGCCTCCTGTGGTGTTCTGCATGTGGGTTAGATTCCTGAATCCCAACATGACATAAATTAAACACTTACAGAAAAGGAATAGTGAGGATCCTTAAAGGAGACCCCAAAACTGACAAAAAAACAATAAACAAAACAAAAAAAATAACAAAAAACAAAAATAAACCCTTAAGTTGAAAATAATAAACTAAATACAGAACACCCTCTTCCATGCTTGGAAATAAATTATCTGTACATGAACATGTAACATGTGATATTTACATAAAGTGCAGCTGTGCTGAAACTGTCTATGAAAAGGGCCAGGAGTTTATTTGCTTATCAACAGGAGTGTTTATGTGTGTAGTGGATCTTGTTGTGTCTGTTTGAGGAGGGCTGTGTGTGTGTATTCTTGTGCGTATGTGTCTGTGAAGATGAGACATGTCTGATTGCAGACGGACAATTTCCTTCACAGTTTTGGAAAACAAGCTGTTCCTGAGTCTATTTGTTCTGAATTTAATATTCCTGAATCATTTTTTTCAAAAGGAAATATGACAAAAAAGTCAATTAAGAGCCCAGAACTAGTGTAAATCAATAATTTTTATTTAATCATATTTTCAGACTCCATACATTGTTAATCACTTACTAGTATCATGTTAAAAACAGTTTGTACATGACTAAAGATCTGTTAAGGCAGTCACATTTTTGATTTCATGATATAAGGCGCTGAATTGCTGCTGTTAACTGTTAGTTTGCAGGAGAAATATGATTTCCGTGGAAATATATGTAATTTTAACAGCTTATCATTTATGTATCATGTTTAATAACTAACTTATTCTTTAATGTTCAAATCTGCAAAAAATAAAAAAAATCCAACGAGTTCAACTACCCATACATTAAATCACGCATTAACACACTGTTTGCTCTCCAATTGCTCAACAATTTCATAAAATAACCATTGATGACCAGTACTGAAACAGATTTTAGAGAGGCAGATGCAAAATCACACAATCAAATAAAACCTCATCTATTTAATATACTTACAGTATTCATAATCTGAGGATCAACAAATTTGTAAAATAATCACATTCAATTCAAAACTGAACATGATGTTAACAACTCATCCACTGTCTAACAGGAGTGGGGAAAAAAACAAAATCACATTCAGTTTTTTGTTGCATTGTAAATTGTGTCTTAAAGCAGCATCAGTAACAAACACTAGGTAGTTAATGATTGAAATTGTCATACAAGTTTGCAGCTTAAGGCATTAACCTATCATTAGGTCTGTTATTAACGACTGAATAACATCTCTTTCCATTTCTATAGGAAAAAACTTATGGGTACTTTGTGATAATACATTTGAAATAAAAGAAGACTCAGTTTTCTTTGATCAGATAAACAATTTCTCATTCTGAAAATATTGAAGAAAACCAAGTCATTTATATTCATAAAGACACAGATGGACATAGGGAGAATTTTCAGGAAATAACAATTGAATCCTCCCTAAACATCCCTTAAAAGCCCCAATGTGCATCAAACATGCTGTTCCACACAGAATAAAATCTAAATACTGAAAAAAAGTAGACATACCAAACACATCGTTTGACTAGGTGGTCACAAATTCTGCATTGTTTTAAGTTAAAGCATGACTTTAGGTTAAATCATGTGTAACAAGTAATAGATAACGGTAGGGAAAGGATAGAAATGAGTGAATTTGTTTTTCACTGTCAATTTTTTTACATCTTAATCTATTCAGTGGATCTAAAAATGTATGTAGACTGAGACAAATTTTGTCGTTATGGTAATAAGTATAAGTTAGAGCAATCAAAAATATTTTCTGTCATATTTGTACATAATATGAGAGAAGAAAGAAATTATTAACAATTTGTGGATATAATTTCAAACAGAGATGTTTTCTATACTTTCTAACTCTGCAGCCCCTCCTTTAAACCCTCAAATCTAGAGATCTTTGCCTCTTGGTATTTCACATTCCACACCCCGTTAAATAAACAACCCGGCGAATTTGGGCTTGCATAGTGTGTCAAAAATCAGGTTGACTGGTCACACATAACTCTGTGTGAACTTTAAAAACTGATTAGAGCCTGAAAATGTTGGATCTACTGCATCATTCAGGCCACTGGGGTATAAACAACTGCAACACACCGTAGGAAAATTCCTCTTTGTCATTCTTCCCTTTTTATATTGATATGAAAAGAAAACAGAATTTTAAATCTTAGTAAAATGATTATATAACACAATAACATTCTGAAGGGAGAATCCCCTACATGTATTAAAAAGGATTTGTGGGCCAACTTTTTAACAATCCAGGATATGAAGATTTTATCTGAATGTAACTTAAGCCTTGACCTTAACTTACATATAAGGACAAATTACTCATACCAAAGACAGATTTATGATCATTTGGGTTCAACCAAGGACTGCTGTCTGTCTCAGAAACAATTCAACAATTTAAAATGAGTAATACTTTTGCTTTTTTCATGTTTTATATAAATTTGCAAATGAAATATTATCTATATAATCCAGTGATCAATGGAAAAGCCTTCATTGGTTTTACAGAAATTAAGCTCTCTTTATATAATTCTGTCAAATTCAAGTCAGGCTGATCCCAAATGTCAGAATTAGTTTCAGCCCTGCAAGGTTGAGGAACTAAAACACCGTGCCAGTGTTTTGAATGATTGGCAGTTGTGCATTGTTTTCCAATTACTTTCGATAAGTGGATATTCACAGAGTACAATTCCACAAAATTATAATTAAACTTTGTGAACAAATAGCCACCAACAGGCGCAGTGGTTGGCGCTGTTGCCTTGCAGCAAGACGATACTGGTTTCGGTCCCGGCCTGGGGTCTTTCTGCATGGAGTTTGCATGTTCTCCCCGTGCATTTGTGGGTTCTCTCAGGGTACTCCGGCTTCCTCCCACAGTCCAAAAACCTGACTGTTAGGTTAATTGGCATCTCTCGATTGTCCCTGGCTGTGAGTGTGTGTGTGCATGGTTGTGCATCCTTGTGTGTCTATGTGTTGCCCTGCGGCCCAACCGCGACCCTGACAGATGAAGAGGGAGGAGATGGATGGATAGCCACCAACATTTACTTTGATTTTACGGTGGTAGAACAGTTGCTATTCGATACTGCTGTCTATTTTGCCTTAAATAGACTCATGGAAATCCAGGGTATGCTGATGTTCTGGTAATAAGAGGAATAATACAGCTCAATTCAATGTAACAGGATTTTCAATTTGTACAAAAGTTCTTTTGCTAAAGAAGAAAACACTAGTATGCTTATTTCATTTTTAATAATAAGCAAGACAAAAAAAACAACAAAACAAAGTATTTCATGCTGACTAATAAACTCTGTAGTGCTCAACTGGGCAACTAGTAACACATCCAAAGTGCATTGGTTGTTGAATAATGATATATTTGGGGAATAACAAACGATTTTTGGTGCATTTCGATTCAGGGCTGTTTTGGGATCTGACTTTACGGTTCAAACATCTTAAAGATGGCACGAAGGGATCAGGTTTAGCAAACCTGAAGTATGTCTCATCCTCTGGGACTGATTCTTCTTGTCACTCTATGATGCTCATAGACTGAGGCAAGTTGAGAAGCTCCAAAGCTTTTTTTTCTGATTTGGTTAAAGGAAGGTCTTCCGCTGGAGTGCACAGGATAGAGATCCTCTGTAACAGCAGCACACGAGTCTTAATACAAGTTGATTAGAAATGTTGCTTTTATTTTGTGTACATATGACTATGCTTACCTCTCGCAGGGTACCAGGAGTTTTTAGCAGATTGTACAGCATCCAGAGGGGAACCATGAGCGTCGAAGAGAGAGTGAACCACCAGCCAAGAGCATAACCCCACCATGGATACTCTATTGTATTGTTAAACTTCAGAGGGGTGTACTTAACCAAGGAAAAAACAAACGTTCCCTGAAAATATGAATGAGAAAAAGATTATGAGCAGGGGCTTTAGTTTTGAATTAATAGGTCTTCATTGTAATCTATAAGTTAAAGAATTAACTTCTTTACTTTAACAAAAATTAAATGGTTGATGGCTGTGATTGATTTTAGTGTCTTCTCGCATTAGGAAAATCCCTTAGTTCACATGTTTGATCTGCACCAAAAGCGATCATTGTTTGTTTCCATGTTTTTTTTAAAGTTGGTGTTATTTGCTTTTACGTTGTACTTTTTAGACCTGAACTGGGACATGTAATCAAACCATGGGGCTGATAATTGTTGCTCCCATTTCGCAGAAATCCAACAGAAAAAATAGACAAAAAGAAAAAAATATAACTTTTCAAAACTGCGTATTATTGCGAATGCTAAGAGCAGCTCATTCAATGCAGGTTTGGTGAAGTTCTTTTTCTACTTTGGAACAACATTAGAGAACGTGCTTTGGAAGTTAAAAGGAGAGAATGTGTACTGCATGTCTTCACCCATGATAATTAAGCTGAAGACAACAGATCAGGTATGACTTTAGTCCATTGTTTGCTACAGGCTTGGCTACAGTGCCTCAATTAGTCCAGGATTAAGTTTCCTGTTGATGGGTTGAATGGAGGCCAGTTCATGTTCACACCAGAGTTGAACCACACTGGAGTCCATTTGGAAACCGCCCAAGACCATCTCAAAAAATTGCGCCAGGTCCAGCTGTTTGTTCCGGACCAGGGTTTGCTGCACAAAAGGTTGGAGCCTCTGGTCTTTTTAAATGGGACCAGATGTGGCAGGTGTGAATAGATCCTTTTATCTGCTCTGTTCAGGCATAAATTGGACCCTGCTGTGTCAGAGTGTTTCCCTTTTAAGGATTTTTTTCCTACCTAAATGTTTCAGACTATTAAATGAGTTTTAATACTAAAAAAATGTTGCATTGAAATAAATGCAGTTTTAAAATGATTTGATATATAACACCTAAATAAAGAAAATCCCAAAATACTTACCCTACATAATCTTCCAGAGTGATGTAAAAGATATTTAGTGAGCAGGACACTAAGTCAGTATTTATGTTGCAGAAATATTTGGCTACTGTATATAACAATATTGTAATACATCTATGAATGCATTGTTTGTGGCTCATGTAATCTTACACACAGTCTAAAATAAAACCAATCTGAATGTCCCATTGTAGCTTTAACTTTGGTAACTGCTAACATTGTTGCAGTGGTTGTATTATTAAAAAAATGATCAATAATCGCTAATCCTGGTGTGGATATGTAAAACCTCCCTACATTGACATATTTTAATAAACTGCCTGCATTTTCTTCTGTCCATTCTTAATTAAGTAAAGGAAACTATACATTCTCTACTTGGAGCATGTATGCAGCAAATATCCATGTGTGGGCGATGCTAACAACTGGTCACGGAAGTTGGATTTTTTGGCCTAATCTTGTTGGATGCATTGCTCTGCTGTGGTTGATGACAAAAAGGAAAAAAAAATGTTAAGGAAATTAAAGAATTTATCAGTTTATCACTAAAGGGGCTGAGGTAGGGCTACACAGTTTTTTACACTGTTGCCTTGCCACAAGAAGGTCCATGTGGCGGAGCTAGATGGCAGGCCAGGGGTGGCCATGGTCCCCCTTAGCCAATCATTGTTCACCCTTGTCGTCATCCCCACCAAGTGAAGGTGGCAGGAAATTGTGAATGTGGTGTAACTTTCCAAGCTGTTCCCCATTAAAGAAGAGTGTGGCAGCAGTGACGCTCTCAAGCAGTATGCCCTAATTGATTTAACATTTACATTTTTTGCATATCAAAAAGTAACTAACAATACAAATATAGATGTTAACTATTTACATCAACACACTATCATTAAAAATGATAAATATTGATCTAGATTGTGTGTTTTGTGTGGTAGAAGAGAAACTGCAGTCATATAGTTTTCTATCTTATTAGAGATAAATAACAAACCATAAATATCAATGTTGCTTGCAGCATTAATGTTGTTGTTTTTTTATTACATATCTGTATTTTTAACTGTATTTGCAACTAAACTAAAATTACAAAGGAATACTGCTGAATTCACCGTTTTGTGTGTATTCTTAGGACTTACTGTTTAATAATAAACAATTTTCCATAAAGAATTAATGTGTCTACCTCTTCAGTGGAAGCAGAAATTAAACAGCATATTTCAGAGCTAGCATTTGCAACAGGACTGGTAGTGTAATCATTTTGATACCAATGGAAAGGTAAGCAGATAAACTTAACTACAACCCACCATGCAAATCACTGGAGTGACATATTTCAGACAGTACAAAATAAGGGGAAAAGGCCTGTATCCGATCATGTCCTCGATGATGTCATAAAAACGCTCAGCACCTGTAAAAGAATAAACACAAAGAAATGGGTGTAAAGCTAGGTTCCCTTTAGAATTTGCACGCAGTTCCTCCTGATGATGAACTCACCATACACCCATCCGATGCACACAGACTGCAGGATAGCAAACAGGAGCAAAGTCATCCCACTGCAGGCATAGTAGTCAAACACTTGAAAGATGTACAGTCCACCCTGTGTACAAGATTAAATATTTTACTATAATGTACCGGGCATATATACACTTTACAAATGACTTCGTGACTTACTTCCGTCACCATGACAAGACCGATGAAGAAGCTGACAACACAGAGGATTAGAAGCAGAAGTTTACGTCGATGGCCGACCAGGAAGAAGGAGGGATACAGGTCAGATATTGCTGTTGTAAGAGCTTCAAGACCTACAAACTAAAGCACAGATCTCTGAGTCAAAAAGTCTGCGACACAAAGCAAGCTGCAAACAAAATTCTTTTAATTTAATAATAATAGCTCATTATTTCAATACTGACAGATGATGTAATAAAGTAATGAAGAAGTGCCTACTTTATTATTTCCATAAAAATATATTCCTATTATTAATTTCAGTCACAAAACTACAATACGTATTTACCTCACTATCCAGTCCCAGAAGGATAATCATTATAAAAAAAAATATCGACCAAAGCTGAGGAAAAGGCATCATTGCGACTGCTCGAGGGTAGGCGATAAATGCCAAACCAGGTCCTGCAGTGAGAAAAGGGGGAACATTTCTTTATAAAAAAAAGACAACAATGATTTTATCAATTTCACCACAAGGCCCAACATATGACTATTTAAATATGAATGAATTGAACATAATTTAAATATTATTTTGAACTCACCTGATTCAGCCACTGTTGATATGTCTGTGTTCTGCTCATAGGCCATGAATCCAAGAGCAGAAAAAATGGCAAAACCAGCAACGAAACTGGTTCCACTGTTCAACAGGCACAAATACACACAATCCCTGTAAAAAGAAAAAATATGTTTATTTAAATTATTTTCTTCTGTGGAAGTTTCTTTTTTCCATAAAATTCTGTTTCAAGTCTACAAAAGTTGAGCAATGAGGTATAATAGAATCAAGCTTCATATATTGTGAGTTTTATTTTCTTTTTAAAAACAAAATGATGCATTTTTATTAAACCTACTGAACTTACTTGTAGCAGTTATTGTTGTACTTATTATAGCTGCCCAGTGCAACTAGGCAACCAATACAGATTGCATAGGAATAAAATATTTGTGTCCCGGCATCCATCCATACCTGAAGAGAAAAACAATGGTTATTTATGAACTTCCAAAATGCAGGGGATTACATACTAACTTTATTGCAAGTTTAAAGTACAGAGATGTTTTGAAATGTCCCATTACTTTTGGGACATACAGGGATGTTTCTAAAGGTTTTTCAAAGGGGGGGGCAAGAGGGATCATATTTGGGTGGCAAACTAGAGGTTTAACAGATTGAAAGACGCACGTTGTCAGCCTTAACTATTTTAATTTCACCTCATTAACATGTTGTTGATGTGATAGGTATGTGTTATATCTTGCTTAGAATGTAACCTAAAAATATTCTTTGTTTACTGGAAGAAAGCAGAAGTCAAAAACCTTTTAAACAGCACAATATAGAGTGTACCCCATAACAAAGCAACAGCCTAACAAGGCTGTGAGACCTCATCATTACCACCTAAAAAAAAAAACTTCAAACCAAAACAAAACACATTCTTTTAATTTCAAACCTAGATATAAATATTGCATACTTTCTATTCTTCTAAAAGACCCATGTTCATATTAACTCTCAAATTAAAAACTGTGGCTGTAGTAGGAAAAATTAGCAAAAATTTAAGGAGAGCTGTTAGTTTTGCAACTTTTAAGTATGTTTGTAAGAAAGTTATGGTCAGAGTCAAACTGAAGTTATAAATCATATAAGAACAAGCAAAATAAAATTATGACATGTAAGCCTGGTAGAAGATTGTACTTATAACATCGCCAAAATAAACCCCCAAAACATTTAAAGGGCAGCGTTATTTGAAACTTTTGTATCATCCAGCTTTATGTATTAATACAAATATATGATTATTTCCCTAAAGGTATCAAAGATACCTTAATGGCCCCTGCATGTCAAGAAAGACATTTTGAGAATAGGGAGTAAAGGATCCTTACCTGTGGGTCAGTGAGGCGAGATGGATCTGGATAAAGGTAGAACTTTATGCCATCAGAGGCTCCAGGCAATGTGACTCCCCGGATGAGCAACACAGAAAGCATCAAATAAGGAAAGGTAGCAGTAAAGTAAACCACCTGTGGAACAAACATGAGTGGATCTCTTTAGAGACAAGCAGTGGGCAGTAGTTGTTTCCATGCCTAATAATGCTGGGGATTTTTATTCATATTAGGAGAAAAATACTTAAAGGTTTTAACTAACCATTACTTTTTCTGTACTTTTTTTGCGAGATAGGTCAGTAAGTGAGCTTTGCCATAAACCACAGAGAGAAGGTAAACAGTGAGATATGAGAGAGGGGACTGATGCTTGTAACTAGGTCTGAGGAGCACATTTTTTTGCATTCGGATTAGAACAGTCCACATTACTCTGCTCCTGTTGGAGTCCAAAGATATAACACATGATAAATAACTATACATTTAGTTTTGAGCAATTATAGGATTAAAACATTGTAATGTGGAAAATGATATGACTAGAACTTTTTTTTTACATCTACATGGGCAAAATAAATGTTTTGCATTATCATTTGAAAAAAAGAATTCTGGCTATGTATGTATAACAAAATATCCTACTTTTCCAGTAGACTTCACTCCTTTCCACACACAGAAGTAACAGATGATCCAAGACAGCAGCAGACAGAGAGCCAACTCCCATCTTATACTGCCCAACTCTTCAATGCTGCCTGTGATGTTTAAAACTCGCCTCCTGCAAATAAATCCCATCTGTGATTAAATCAAGTTCTGCACAAAGAACTTAAACCATACCCTTGTCTCCATACTCACTCCCAAAACTCTCTCACTGGTGAAGTTGCATTTTCAGGAACAGTCATGTTGAAATAATCTGATTTTTGATCGAACTCCACACAGTTTTCTGCAAAAATAAAAAAAATAAAATTATGTGTTAAGCAAATGTAAAAAAAAAGAAACCCAACAAACTATTAAACCTATGGGGAACATTATTCTGTTGTATGGATAAATATTAACATAATGTATATTCCATCAATCATTCACCGAAAATAAAATCCCAAATACCGAATAAAAGATATTCTTGTCTCTAAGTCTAATAGGTAAGTATTCTTCTGACTATCCCTGCAGTTTAGCTGTAGGCCACAAGTTACACACAAACTCTTCATAATAAAACAGTTTAGTTTAGCTCTCTGTTCCTTCTTCCAGGATGACATGCTGTAGACCGACCTGTGTTCCAGCTGTTTCTGCAGGTAGCCCATGGAAGTTCAGAGTTGAAAGAAGAGAAGAGATACAGGAATGCCCAGGCAAGTATCACTATATAATAGATACTGGAGTACAAAACAACCACCTGACTGCCATAACCCATTCCTGAAAAATTACAGAAGAACATATAAAAATAATGTAGTGGGTTTACTGAACAAATGAAAAATAATTAGTCAGAATCTTAAATTTAAGACAGTATTTTCTTCCTAATTTGTCTGCTGTGCTTTCAAACTTTGATTGGTCAGCTGATATGATGTAACAAAGTGTGTCCATGCATTGTCAAAATTGCAATATTTCAGCATAGGCTGTATATTATTATCAAATAAACTAAAAGCAGATTTGGGCATCTTTAATTTGAAAAACAATAGACAAGGTATCCTATTATAAATAAATATCTTGTTTTCTTTTCCAGTTTCTTTTCCTGCTGTTAGTTAAAAGTCACTTTTAACTGTTTAATCAGAAAGAGTTAAAAATAGCAAAGTGGACACATATTTTAATTATAATCACAATTCTAATGGTAACCTTATGATTTTTGAAATTACTTTGTTTATGTTTCTTTGCCCTAAGTCAATGAGAAGATTTCATTGCACATAGATAAACAATTAAATTCAGTTAACTTTATTTATGAAGCACCAGTGATCTCAAGGCACATATAGGGACAATTCAGTTAAATCATACAGACAAGTTGGTTAAAAGTTTTATGTGGAAACCTATGAATATGCTAAGTAGCAAACTAAAAGTAGCAAAATACAAATAAAAATAATAATAAATGCATAAAATAGAACATCAGTACATTGTATATAAATAAAAGAACTCTGTAAATAACACTATTTCTAAGGAAAAAAGGTGTCCGGAAAAAAGGCGTTGCAGTTTGCAGTTTAATCCTTTTACCTTCAAAAAGTGGACAAATTTTCTTCCAGCAGGTGATAGATCCCTGTTTTGTATACTGGCCGATAGATGTTTCCAGCAAAAACAAGGGGATGCCACAGGAGAAGAGGAAAAGTATGTACGGGATAAAGAATACCCCTGAAAAACATAAAAAAATGCTACAATTGTTTAAACAGATAAGGAATTTTGGCTCTTCGTCTTCCACTTGAGGCAGTTTCTAAATATTATCTATAAATGTTAATACATTTATTTTACATTGTTCTTTCCACATTGTGTATTTGTAATCATTCTCATCAATAATTAGAGAAAATTGTGATTTTGAACTTTCAAATTTACTTACCTCCTCCGTTTTTGTAGCAGAGGTAAGGAAACCTCCAGACATTTCCCAGTCCTATAATCTGTCCTGCAACGGCCAAAAGAAACTCCAATTTGCTTGACCACTGTCCTCTCAGGGTCGTGGGATGCTCAGTGCTCTCATCTAGTCTACATTTGACCTCTGGACCATGGGCGTTATCCATTGTGCTGTAAAGAGAGAAGCCAATACTTTTAAGTTTGGAGATTTATGGAATTACAGCCTTAAACATATTCCCTTTATTTAAATTTTATCTATTTGTGCCCAAAAAACAGTAAGAAAGCACCTAAGACCTGACAACTTTTCAACGCAGTATGCTAATATTTATTATCAGCACAGTGTGAGCGGTCTTTCTGCATGAGGTTAACAGAGGGCAATTCTTTTCATCAATGTTGCTTTTGTTTGGCTGCTTTAGCTTCACAGTGGGAGCTGCAAGTAGACTGGAAAATCTGTGTCGGGCAACATCACTGTTCAAGTTAGTTAGGGATGGATTTCTGTTAGCAACACCTGATCATGGATAGAGCATAAAAATCTACAATAGGAATATATAAAACAAAAATGAAAAAAAAAACAAAAAAACAATAGAGCTTGTTTACAGAAACTAGTGGGGTTGCAAAATTTTTAAATATAGGGGGCAACAATAAATATCAGGGAGAAAAACTTGTCAATTAGTCAGAAAACCCTTTAAGAGCCAGATTTGACATTTAATTGTAAAGAGGAGACATTGGTTCAACAGACATCTCGCCTTATCACCTTATTCAATCATCAATTCTGTGGTTTTTAGTCATGACAAAGCTACATGCACATTCCTCCTGCATATTTAAAAGATCACTTTTTTAAACTCAATCACTTATTTCAGTTTATTATATTGGTGTAATGTCTTTTTGCAAGGTAATACTTTTATTTGTTAGATTACTAACATCAGCAGTTATGTCAGTTTAGCACAGCAGGGTAAAAAGGTTGAAAGTGATTGCATCTGGCAGATTTTTACATGTTTCATTTGGTACAACCTCCAGGGCAGCATGGAAATGGGAGGCGGCAGAAGTAATTATAAAAAACCGGTAGTTCCCAAAAAACATTCTTTTTGCAGCTAAGCTTAAAAAAATGTTATTTTGTAGCCTTTTATATGAGATTTGGCATATGTTACAATTCAACTTCTGAAATCTCTGATAAATTAGATGAATCAAGGCTAATCAGAGACAATTTAGAATTAAAGCTGTTAATTATATGTATTTAATAAATAAATATGCTCTGCAAATCAAATTACGACATTGTTTAATTTAGAAAACCTATGAAATAAAATGTTATTGTCTTAAAAATAATTTTTCAGGAAACAGTTGAAATTGGCTGTGGGTTTGGCTCTGTGTGAGATGGAAGGGGTTGAGGGCATACAAATCAGAGGTATGATCGCAGCCAGAAAATACCGAGCTTAAACTAGGTCCATGAACAAGTAAAGGCAAGACCACATAAACAGGAACAGACAAGTGCATGTATGTTGTGACTGCAAATGGTCGAAAAGCAGGAAAGTTATCACACTAAGAAAAATAACAGCAGAGGATGAGGATTTTATTTGACTTCATAGGAAATAATGAAACAATAAAGTACTGACTTAATCATAGGTTTTTGAACAAAGTATTCTGAGAGAAATTAAAACAACACTTTAAAAGATTTGTGAAAAAAATCAATGTTTCTTTGTTGAAATACACTTTAAGATACTGAACCTTCTAAAGTTGTTGAGTTTAGATATTCATCACATGAAATTCATTACATGATTTAGCATTGTAAAGTCACCAAGGAGGCCTTTGCTCTGTTACGAATGTAGTTGAAGTGAAAAATGATTCCTTGCATGATTTATTATATTGCACTACAAATTTAAATAGTATCTAATTACCTAATGAATTGTATGATATCTCTATAGGTTTCTAATTTTATAGCATAAATGCTTTGTTTTTTCAATGCTGGATGTTTATGGTTTACTGTACAGTGGCAGAGTTCGTAGCTTTGTTTTCATCCCAAACTATGATTTTCGCATGGAGAGAGGTACTCTGCCTCCTTCCGACAGCCCAAAAACATTAAGTTAATTGGTGCCTAAATTGCCTTTAGGTGTGAGTGTGTGCATGGCTGCGCGGCTCTGTTGGGGAGGATTGCAGCCGAGTGGTTAGAGCGTGGCTTTTGCCTCATGGAAAGGGTGATGAACCTTGATCAGAAACCTGTGTCTAAGGATCCCTGAGCAAGATCTTTAGCCCATCAATGCATCAATGAAGATACATTCTGGTGGAATGAACAACTGCCATAACAGGTCCATATTATATCGTAATTGCTGTTTACTTTACTGAATCTATTTGAAGACTTTAAATGTGTTTTTCCAGTGTCACTTTTAGTTTTAAACCTTTGTAAGCACATTCTGTTACACCTGTCTGCATGAAAATTCAAACAATTCCTGGTTAAATGGAAACGGGGAAACACACCCATTGATCAGGTGGCAGTTTTCTTATTTTGACTTTTTAAACTTACAACTTGCTGCATTTCAGAACAAGTTCACTAATATTAAGAATTGTCCTTGCTCTGCATAAGACTCAATTTTTATCTTTTGTTTATTGTCACAGCTTACTTGACAGAGATAATGCGAATTTAGAAAGATTGCTTTGCAGGAAGCAGAGTAGGCCAAACCTCAATAAGTTATAAACTAAGGAGAGAGAGAGAACAAAAATAGATGAAAACACTTTGCCATATTTTTTTTCCGAATAAAAATATCTAATCAGGATATTGTTTTTTTGGGGAAATTTAAAAACAAAAGAAAACATTTTATATGGGACTTTTATGAGTTGGCTCTATTGAACTTTGTACTTTTTCATACTTTTATGCATTTTTTTAACTTTTCTTTTTTAATTCCTACCTGCAGTGCTGCAAAAGACTATTTCAGACACACAGCATCTGGCTATAATGTTCATTACCTGCTTATTTCATGCCCTACAAAAGGCATCATTGGTTTGCAAAAACAAAATGCACCATACAAAGATATCAGGTTGAGAGTCTTTTCACAGCTGTGATGCGTCTCTAGCATTTATATGTCTTTATGGAATATTTCAGAAGTTGCATGAAGCTGGCTCAGATCTGGTAGCTATTCAATAACATAAGCAGATATGAAGAAAGATACTTTTCTATAAGCATACAGCTCATATCCAGGGCAAAATATCTCCATACTATTGAGTTTCTGAGTAGATTTCAACAATTCTATCTATTTTGTCTTTGACAAATAAATAAAGAAACAGAACAAAAAAAAGTGATCAGAATGAAGAAACGGTCAGTTTCTGTTCCAAAGCTTTTATAAATCACTTCATCACCAGGAGAGGTTTCATTTTGGCACGATTATTGTCAGATTTGACCCAAGTACCTTATGTCCTACACAATAAAACAGAGTTAATAACAAATCTCACCCATATGAAGTTACCATTGCTTTATTTCTAACACCCTCAACATATTTTTAATATTATGTAACAATTTTCCAAACTTTGAACATTTAATTTAGAACATTCTACGTTAGGCTACCAAACTAGAAAGTTTGGCACATATGTAAACCTGCAGCACATGACAACCCACCTAAACCAATAGGATAGGTAAGAAGAACATCATTCAAATTCATTTCTGAGATTAAAATCCTGTTTAAAGTTTACTACAAACAATTTGAGGTACATGAAGAACTGGGTGCTTTGGTCAGATGAGACCAAAATTAAACTTTTGGGCCTACATGCAGAAGACTTTCATCATGCCATGAAGGCATCTACCTCAGCATGAAGCATGGTGAAAGTAACATGAATGTTATCACCACCATTATTAACAACTAACCGCTTCCATAACTGTTGAAATAATGGGAGGAGGAGTAGAGCTAAATGCTGTAATAAATAATCTTAGAGGATGTTAAAGACTTATTGGGATAAAGTTCATTGTTCAGCAGTAAAACAAACCTGGGCCAACATCCATAGCGACATTGCAGCAATTTAGATATGCTAGAGTCACAACTAAGATTGGCCCAGTTAAGATCCAGATCTAAGTCAAAACAAGAATTGGTGCCAAAACGTGAAAATTGCTTTTCTCTGATCTCAATGTAATCTGAATGAGCTTAAGCAGTGATGTAAAGAAGAACCGGCACAGATTTCAGTCTTTAGATGTTTAAAGCTTGTATAGTATTTATATGCTAGTAAACCGTTGGCTATCAACTAAGTGTTTCTGTCAATATTTAACTGAGTGAAAAAGAATTGTTAGAAGATTCTCTTTGTTTTTGTTTTATTTAGTGTAACAGAGCAGAATTCTGGAAGTCATGTCGTTGCTTGATTTTAACTTTAAAATTCAGTCAGTTTATCCATGAAAAGTTATGCGGTGGCAGAACCACTGTCATATAGATAAACTGCTCAAAATAGATGTAGCATTTATGAAAAGAGATAAATGACTGTGTGTACAAAGGGTTAACGCACAGGATAGCAGCCAAACCTGTTTAGAGCACCCTACTTTGGTCATGTTACTATGAAGTTACAGTTGGGATGGGAGATAAACATACCTAGAAATCTGGTTTATTCTTGCCCCTTTGCATGTTTTACAACCAGGACTAAAGTTTATTTTTTTGAAAGTTTGAGCTGTTTAATATACAGAAAATACCTATAACTTTAAAGAGGCATCATTTTGGTCATTTTAAAATAAATAACCCACCAAACAAAAGCTGTCTAATGGATGTAAAGATTGTTTTCAATTGTGTCCACTGGCAGATGACCTATTATGGAAATCTAGACATCGTGCAAATAAGGTCAATATTTTGCGCAGTGGAATCAAATAAGACAAAACAGCAGAAAACTATTTAGATTATTAATCGTTCCTCAAGGTAAACGTGCCTTAGCTCCTTTATCTTTGACTGGGACCGGTTTGTGGAGGCAGCAGTATCAGCAGAGACTAGAAGAGTTAATTTCAGAGCAAAAGGAAGCTCATTTCAACCACCTGTATCCAGGATCTCATTCTGTTCTTGTGAACAGTGATTCTACGTCTTACTACAGATTCTTAATTAAACTAAGTTCTGAACGTTAACATCGAAATTCCAACACATTTAAATGTGTCCCCTTAAAACTGAAGTATTTGTTTAGGTTAATGCTCAGGTCTTGCTCTGTTGAAAGGTGAACACCCATTAACTTGATGTGGCCGCCACCGTGCTTCATTGTGGGGAGGATGTTCTTTAGCTGAGGGGATATGTTGGGTTTGTGCCAGACATAACTTTTTCTATGTGGCAGAAAGGTTATATTTTCGTCTAACCTGCCCGAACACCTTTGTCTTGAAAATCATTTATTTGCCTTTTTGTAAACTCAAAACATGGTTTCTCATTTTTCATACTAAGCATTTTTTTTGGCCACTTCTCCATTAAGTCTACATCTACGGAGTCTAGACTTTGTTAACAACTTTGTTTCTGATCTGAATGGAGAGCCCCAGAGCCCCTTTGGGGAGGGGGACTCTTACATACACCAGCTTCTCATCTAGGAATGCAGAATACATTGTTTTTGTGTACATAACAGGCTCTAGACCGAGACTGTGCTGGCAGCAAGCAGATGGATTCCTTTAAAATATTTCTCTCTACAGCTGCAGGACTTGTGTAAAAATGGGATGAGATAAGAAAAGCAGATGGAAAGAGAGAAATTGAATTATGGCTTAAACATAGCACATAAAACAGATGAATATATGATCTCTGACAACTTTTTACTAGAAATTTGTTTAATATTTATCATATAAGATGTGTTTTGGACTTGTTTTAGGAAAGGCTTATTACAATATGTTTACAATCTTGGCCAGCTGCACTGATTGAACAATCAAAAACCTAACAGCCAAGAAGGTGTTTTGCTTCTGTAATGAGGATGTTGTTGAGACTGTTCCCAACAACTTTATGACATTGTCCAATATGGTGTTTGCTCCTTTTGTAATCATTGAAACATGAGACTTGTTGATACTTGGGAAAAGAAGGCATTGCTGGTTGATATTCTTGTTAAAATGTCAGCTAATCATTGCTTGAAAATATGAACTCACTACAAACTTATTTTGTTCTTCTTTTATGCATGAACTTTAAATAAAATGTATACATATAAAAGTCTGCCCTTTTTTATAAAAAATTTACCACAAGTCCAAAGCGTATTGTAATAAGCAGTTTTTAAACACAAGAAAACATAAAAAACACATTTGGATTACAAAACCATAATACTACTCCCCTCTTTAAATATTTGCATCACAGGAATAAATGAGCTTGTTTACTTTTTGTTGCTAGTGTTGAGTGTTACACTAAACAAGAGAACTAACTGCCTCACTACAGCATAACCAGTTCACCTTTGCCCTACATACTAAAAGCTCCAAGCCTAACTGTAGCTTTACACTGCAAGGGTAGCAGCTATTTAATTATTTTTCTGGAAATGTAATGACAGAACACTAAGCCTTTAACATGGACTATATGAACATCATGGCAAGATATTAAGGAAAAAGGAGGAATACCTTACAAAGATGCCACTTTAGTTTTGTATACATCCATTCAGAGAGTCTTCCTCTGGTGCCTTCAGAGGAAAGCACATGTGCAGAACCTCCAGCCTCACCAGGACACATTAGACTTATAGCCAACCATGAGTGAGTCTATGAGGAGGTTTCAGAAGGAGAGCTGAGTGGTGTGACCAAGCGACAAAGCAGAAAGGACATAGGGAAGGGAGGTGGGGGGGGGGGACTGTTTCTGAATGAGCAAGTTAAGGCGGGGACTGTTCAAGCAGCCACATGGAAGTGGGAAAGGAGGAGGGGACTCACACTTGGTTTTATACTGTGGGCTGCCTGTGTGTTCACGATAATGGCTCTAAACAAATGCCTCCCAAATTTAGCATTGTTTACGTACGCCCTTGCACAATAGTTTTACTTTTTTAAAAACAAGAACTTCAGTACCTGTTACATAAACTTCCTAATCAAAAAATAAAATCATTGTTAAAAAGGTGTCAACTGCTTCATTCCAATACAAGTAAAGGCTCTGCAAACATTTCTTTAGCTTGCAATGCCTTGCAATACTGTTCATGTCTCTTAAATTTTCACATTTGTGGATTCACAACCAAAAAACTTTTATGTATTTTTAGGGGATTTTATATGATGGACTAAGACGAAGTAGTGCAATGTTTATGATGCACTGTGTAATAAAACACATAACACTTTTCTACTCAGTGTTAAAGGAAACTCCACTAACTCTGAGACTTGCTAGGAGTATTATTTTTCAAGTATGAAAACTGTGATTAAAACAAATCAAAGCAAAAACAGGAAAGGAACTCCAACAAAAAAGTTTCAAAAAATACAGACATATGTTGAAAAAAACATGTAAAATATTGACCTACTTTTAATATTAAGTTAATATTAAGTAAGTTAATTCAAAGCAAACCTCATTTGCAAATTACTAAGAAAATCAAATGTCAAAGAAAGGGAAGGAAAAGAAAACCACATTAAGCCTAATCTTCCTTAAGTAACTGTGGTACAATGAATTGTTTGGTTTATGTTGAGGCTAACCTGGTCTGATGCTTTCTTTGTGAGCACACCATTACCTTGTTGTAAAAAGTCAATGCTAATCTTTGTGCACCCTCTAGTGGTCAAATCTTTGAACCGGAGTAAAGAGGCTTTAAGTGTAGCTCTCAGATTATTGAAGCCAATGTTCAGATCAAGAATATTTTCCATCAAATATTTTCCTCAAAGTATAAATTTTATCAGTAATGGACAGATTCAGACAGCAGAAAGCAACAAAGCTTAGGGTTTGAATGCAAAAGAAAACACAAATGAAAAGAGAAGTCTACATCTTTCCTGCTTATTTAGGCTTAAGAAGAGCTAAAAAAAGATCATACACTATGTAAAATAGGTCAAGTTGCTGTATACTGTTTACTGTATTTTCACTTAATCTCCAATTGACACAGCAGACTCAACAGATGGAAAAACATTTAACCAATAAGTACAAAAGTACAAAAGAAGACAGTGTTTCTCTCAGTGGTGCATATTTCTTTAGAACAAGCTTGTTTACATTAGGTGCGGCTCCTCCCATAATTTACTCTTGTAAAAGTAAAGAGTACAATGCTGTAAAACTACTCCAAAAAGTACTTTTTAAAAAATGTACTTAAGTAAATGTAACTGAGTAAATTTGACTAGTTACCACCCACCTTACCTTTATTGTATTAAAGGCTGATCATAAAAAATATATGCAGCACTGTCATGTGCTGCAGAAACTTCTGGCTTGGAGGAAAGAGGAAAAAACAAGAGTTCAGCCTCCTAAATGCATACCAATTAATTAACCATTTAACCATATGAGTTACTAAAACACTGAATTTTCCTATGTGATAAATAAAGCGTTTTTGAATTGAATTTGAGTAGGACAAAAATGGGCAACAAGAATACCTTAAAACATACACCATGTAACTGTTGAAATTATTCTCCAACAACAAATGTGGAAATATTTGATCCGTCTCTTCTTTGTATAACTTCTTTAATTTGGAAGCTCTGGAGGGTTTTTGGAACAGGAATGTCCTTTTTTTGGGTTCATGTTACAGGAGATAATGTAATGCGTGTGTGGATTTTGATTGGACCTTTCCAATTCTGAAGGGGACTTTCTGATGCATGATACACACATTGTGCTTCAGGATCTTCTGGTTGAGATGAGAATTGATGTTTATTTCAATTACAGCAAGACATCCATTACTAAAAGCTGAAAAGCAGCCTCATTACATCCAGATACCATAACTATCTTAGACTTGGTTTGATGAAATACCTTGTTAATTTTACTCTAATTTCAAAAGCAGATAAATTCTAGAAATGTTTTACCTGATTTCAGTCCACACCCTATTTGAGGTTACCTCCGAAATTAGTCATCATCAGTTTGCTCCTGGAGTAACTTTTGTTCATTTTCCCCCCATTAGGAAGATTCACCACTGTTCCATTTCTTCTTTATTTGAAAACAAGACAAGGTTACAGCGGTAACATGACATAAAGAGTTTTAGAGGAAATTGTGTTTATTTCCAACTATGTTCATGCATAGAAAAACTTTTACTGTGAAAATCTACATGTTATGATTAACTGGTTAAAATTATTACTACATGCAGACTTGAACCAAAGTCTTTCTTCTGCTTTGTGTTTACAAAAAAGGGAGGAAAAACTCAATATAAACGTCAAGGTTAAATGTAGACAATTGATTTATGCGTTTGTTACCGGCTTTGTTATCAGTCAGCTTTTTATCAACAATACAACATCCAGAAAGCCATGCTTGAGTTTTACAGCTGCTGGTGTTGGCTGAAATAAAGCAGGGTAGTATCATGTTGCACTTTGTCCCAGTTATTATTATAGACATCTTTAATCTCTATAAATATAACAAATTTTTTTTTCAGTCACTACCTCTCTGAAAAAAGTGGACTTCAGTTATACATTACCAACTTAATGGTTTACTGTTCATTCAATGCTGAACATTAAGTCCCAGATCATTGATACAGTATCTCTGAGATGAAGTGTATTCTGACAAATTTTAACTCATCAGCTTGTCAAAACATAATAATTGAGGTTTGAACATAGCGCTTTATCCACAAAACTATATCTATATTTATAATTGTAAATAATTTTAAAAACATCTGATCTGAGGCTATTTGAATTTGCTGCTGTCTTTATTGTAAGTGGAAACACCTAAAACAAGCATACAACTTAAAATTCCTCCAGTCTTGCAGCTAGACACAAAATACTTTCTTCTTTGCTTGTATGATGCCTATGACCTAAATAAATTTACATTAAAGTTTTAACCTTTGTGTGTTTTGAAATTTAGAAATTTGTAACAAACACTTATAAAGCTGAGACAAAGAGTGAAAATCATAACTAGAAGAGAGTTAAAGTTCCACAACACTTATGCTGTAAGTCGATCATAGCTAAGAATCAGAACAAGAAGAAGAACAAGTTGTACTTTAGAGCTTTAGCAGAAAGCCTTAACATGTAATTAAAGTGTAACTTTACCCTCATCTTTTAGCCCAGCCCGCCTGACTGTATTACGCTAAAAAAAAAAAAAAAAGACAGGAAAGACGACAACTTACTGATAGGATTTACAGGCCTGAGGCTGTAGGGCATAAAAGTAATTCACATACTTTTATCAATAAAATGGATTGAAGGAGAATCACATGGTCCTTGTTGTGTTTTTATAATCAAGGAACCTTTCACCCTATAAGGATAAATAGAAGAAGGTCACATTGAGATGAACAACCATGGTGAAGCAAGGCTGTGTGTAGAGCTTGACGATTAGCCCATTTCTGAGCTCTGAAGAAATTGGCAAGGAGAAAATGAATATTATGCCCCAAAAAGACCGTAATGTTTACAAAGTATTTTGGTGGGATATCGGGCTGTCATTAGAGAAAGGAGGTTTTATCAGCATCAAAAGCTTGTTTTTTCATCTCCCCTATTTATCACTTTTGGTAGAAATTGACACCCTGAAGTAACTTTGTTTTATTTTCTTATATCTAAAATGAGCTAAAACAATGTTTAGAAAACAGTTGGATGATGATAAGTATATGATCAAAAAGGTAAACCTAATACAGTATGAGGAAGTTGTTATCTTTAGTGTTTCCTGGGCTAAAAAAATGTTTATGTTTTATTTAATAAGAATAAAGCAGTGCAAATATGATGTTTATCTGTAATTAAATAAGTTTTTAGAGATTAATGGATATAAAAAAACAATAATAAGTCACATTTCTTCAATATGAAATAAATCAGACCAGATTTCTGACATATTCAGCCTTGTGAGAACTCCATACTGACACCTGAGTAAAGCATAGACAAGTCAGATTTAAAAAGGCTGCCATTATTATCAGCATTATTATCACGTGCCATTATTTGAGGGCACATGTTCACTCAGGATGAGTGGTTCCTGTAGAGTCAGTTACTAGTTCCAACTACTTAAATTTTTTCTTCATTAAAAAAAACCTATTACTAAATGGCAAAAGCCAACAAAAACAAAATAAAAGGAAATGAAAAATTAGGGATTCATAATTATATAATAATATAATTATTCATATTAACTGTGGCTTTTTGTTTGGAAGGTGCCAAGAGATTCATTTTTTTTTTACAATTTCAGCCAGACCAATCAGTTAAACTAAACTGAATAGAAGTGTTTCTATTATAAAAAACTTGCAAAGTTTTGTGAGCATCATTATTGCAAGCTGTTTAAGAGTACATGAATGCTTACATGTTTTACTGACACATAGATGCCGTAAACAGCTTTCTGGGAAAAGTGTCTAAAATGTTGCTTGATCTTCATGCAAACATTTCTCTTTTCTATGACTTAGTAAAAAGTGCAAAGGTATAAAATGTGGGATATAAGCTTGACATAGCTGTATAGTATGTCTCATATAAGGCACAGTAAGAGAACACTATAACAGTGTGGATGAGAATTTAATGATAGGTGTACTCACTTATTGCCACCCTCTGAAGCCTGATGATCAGGAAGTTTTTCCGTCTTTCCTTCTGCGGTTTCCATTTTGAAGCAGCTTGTCTTGCCTCTTAGATGATGTCTGTTTGTGAATCCCTGAAAGATCACAGGACAAACATGTAAGACAAATCATTATGGGGTTGTAAATGAATTATCTTTGGCAATGTCTTTCAAAGCTACACCGCATAAAGTTACATAAGTACAAGGAAATGCAGCTGTATGAAGAGCCAATAAGACAAGATCATTTTTTCTAAGTTATATTAAGTTACACAAGTAATGTTGTGATGAGGTTTTATGTTTGTATACCAAAGTACAATGAGGCATGTTATGTACTCCCTGTAATCTTGCCCTTGAACTTTTTCACAGTTTGCCTTGTTACAACAAACCCCAATATATTTTATGGTAAATTAATAAGAAAGACAATTAGACCAAAGCAAAAGTATGCACAACTGATAAGTAGTACCAGGGGGATGTCGAATTTTACAAATATATTCACTCCTCCTTACCTTTTCCCGCTCTCATTAACATCCGGTGCAAATAACAAATAATTACCATTAGAAGTTACCTGATTACAAAAATCCTGGGTGTATTTCAAATCAGTACAGGTTTCTTTGTGAAGATAAGAGAACAAATAGCATCATGAAGGCCGGGGAACACTGCAGACAGGCCACAAATAACGTTTTAGTGAATTCTAAAGCACTTTAGATAAAAAAGAAATCAATATCCCAAGCTATAAACATTACATTGGGCTTCAAACCTCCTAAGACATGTCTGTCAAACTAAAGTGACAGGGAAGGCAAGGAAAATGTTCACCAATTCTAGGAAAGAGTTAGTTAATAATTAACAGTGGACATAAGAAATCTGATTTCCCAGAAACAATGACTTGAACAAAAATATATATATTTTAAAGAAAGTTATAAAAAGTCAAGTCACAAATCTAAGCTCATGTCAAATTATTTGAGATAGATTGATCCTCCCCTTAACAAAGGAAAAAAAAGAATCAACAAGGCAATGCCAGGTGAGGCAAGGCAAGGCAAAGCAAGGTATTGCAAGTTTATTTGAATAGCATAATTCAGTACATGTACAATTCAAAGTGCTTTACATGAATTCTACAGTGTCATAGAAGAAAAATAAAAGTAGAGTAAAAGCAAATAAAGATAAAAACATAATAAAAGCACGTAGTACTGTTGGGATCCGGAGTCTGCCTGCCAGCTCATGCGAGCTGGGTCTCTGATCTTCCTGAAACTCCTGTTGCTCTTGTGAAGAGCTGAAAACCTGACCTAGGTCTGAACTGTTGGAATCCGGAGTCTGCCTGCCAGCTCATGTGAGCTGGGTCTCTGACTTTTCTGAAACTCCCGTGCTCTTGTGAAGAGCTGAAAAACCTGACCTAGGTCTGAACTGTTGGAATCTGGTGTTTGCCTGCCAGCTCATGCGAGCTGGGTCTCTGACTTTTCTGAAACCCCTGTTGCTCTTGGGAAGAGCTGAAAATCTGACCTAGGGTTGAACTGTTT